>JAAEAF010011497.1:0-27125 GCA_011037195.1 Triatoma infestans | reverse complement strand
AAAATGTATAAAAAGTGAACAAAATGAATTTTTGTGGTTTAAACTGTGAAGTAATTATTATTAAGTGTTGTATTTTGTAATTTATTGTGTATAACAATAAATTGGTGTTTTCTTTATTGAAGTTAGAGTATTTTATCTAAACAAACCCACTTAAAACTACTTGCAGTAGCTAGTTTAAAGAGAAAAACGTTATAATATATATAACAGGTGTTTCAGAATTGCACGGCACTATTTTAGGTATGTGTTCTATAGCAAAAAATAAACATAAAAGTTCATATACACATATGTTTTAAATCAATTTATTACAGAGATATAAGGTTAAAGATTTATTTATCGAAAGTCCATAAGTATAATACTAACAATTGCATATCGTTTATTTGTTTGACAGTATTAAAGATTGTTTGTGTAAGTTCTGTGCGTGGGAGTGAATCCTGTGAGACAGTATTTTTTACTTTATGTATTATCATGGGAGACACCACAAATTTGTTCACTTTTTCAGAACAAACAGACATGTATTTAACTTATGGCGAGGTACATAACAATGGTGTTGCCGCTGTTCGAAGATATCATGAAGAATTTCCTAACCGAAGATACCAAATCGTAAAACGTTTGAAGCTATTGAAAGACGTCTTAGGGAAAATGGCACAGTAAAGCCTGTACGAGTAAACGCCGGTCGACAAATTTTTCGGCGAACTACAAACGTTGAAGAAGAAATACTGGAAGGTGTTCAGTTATCTCCCAGTACTAGCACCAGAAGAGTACCACTTCTTTTCGATCTACCAATGTATGGCAAACATAGCGCAACAACAATCGCAACCATTTCACATTACGGATGTGCATGATTTGTTACTACAAGATTATAGCAAGCGCAGAAATTTTTCCCAGTGTTTAATTCAATAATACACGCAAGATCCTTACATCCTAAGATGCCTGCTGGTTACCGATGAATCTTGCTATGCAAGAAATGGGATTAATAATTTCCGAAACACCCATACTTGGGACGAAGAAAACCCTCATACGACTGTTACTACACATTACCAACATACCTTTTCATTAAATGTCTGTTTGGTCTTCTTGGCGACAATCTAATCGGCCCCTTCTTTTTGGCAACCTAGGCTTTTAGGAATATGAGGAATATCAATCTTACATTTTTTGAAAAATAATCTTTATGACTTTCTAGAAGATATTCCCTTGTCAATAGGCAGAGGCTTTGATGAAACATATGGTAACCGATGGGTTGGTCGAAACGGACCTGTCAAATGGCCACCACGATCTCCCGATCTAACGCCGTTAGATTATTTTCTGTGGGGCTGGATGAAGTCTACTAGTTTATTCTACGTCTATTAGCACGCAAGAAGAGCTAAGGAATCGGATCGTGGAAACCGCAGCTACTATCAAGCATCGTCCTGATGCTATAAGAAGTGCCAAAAAAGTATGGATGCTGAATGCTGCATTCAACAAAACGGTAGCTACTTTGAACAGTTATTCTGAATTAATGCGTTGTTAAATAAATATTATCTTTATGCCCAATATCTCTGTAATAAATGGATTTAAAACATATGTGTATATGAACTATTACGTTTATTTTTTTACAACTTTTTAGAAAGCAATCAGTCTGTTATCATTTATTCCCCCTATCCAGAATAAATAACAAAAATTCTAACGTTCCACAATTTTATGAGAAATTCACTTATTGCCGTCTTATCGGCTTGCCATTTGCCCATTCCATAATTTTTATAGTGTATTTATGAGCGGCTTGTAATAAAACGTTCAAAAGTATACCATGATGAGTCGCATATGATCTATTTTATACCAGTCATGAAAAATTTAAGTAATCATATCGTAATAGTCAAAAGTCAAATATAGACTATTTCATTTTTTTTTTTTTTTATGCAAATAATGTTGAAAGTTTTATTTTTTTTATTGCCTCCCTTGTACTTTCATTACATCTGTTTATGTTTTAGGCATAAAATGAAAATGAATTTTTTTGTAGCTATATTAAATTTTACGAACGATAGATCATCTATTTCTCATATATACGATATATATTTTTATTTTATTTTATTTTGCAAACATCTTTTACATTTAAGGGTTGTTTGTATTTCAACTGTCTTTTACCTTACGGTATTTTAATTTTGTTTTTATCTTTAATACAGTTTCGCAGATCCTTGGTCATCCTTTTGTTATGCACACTTACCCCACGAAAAATTTTCCCCTCTTTTCAATTGCTCTGGCAGAGAAAGAACTTTCCTGTTCTTTTAAGAAGTACAAGAAAGAAAAAAAAAAAATTTCTGTTTCACTGTTGTTCTGCCCATTATTTCCCCTGTACTTCTTCAACCATTAATTCCTTTCTCCTACCCCAAAACTTGTATTGTTTGCCACAAAACAAATCCTACATAATCCTTCTTTAAAACTTACCAGTTAATTTTTAATTCTTTTGAAAAGTACTTTGTTATCATGTAACATGGATTAAAAACTTCACTGCCACAAGCATTACATACATCAGTTTATTATTGTATATTTATTAATACAACGACCCTTAGGCTTCGGTTCACTTGTATTATGTTCTTAACAGAATAACAACCAGCCGTGTGTAAAATTAAAATATAAAACCACCCAACTGCAAGTGTCATTTCACTTTAAATTAATATGATTTAACCCACAATTTTATAGCCTTATTTTCTAAGATAATTAATAAGAATTACTTTCGGGGAAGCTGGATGTATTTTGCGCTTTTATTTATTTTTTTTCATTAATTCCTCAGAGGAACAAGTTGAAGTATCTTATTAATTAAGAAAAGTTTCTCGGTGTTTTTAAAAAGAATAATTTATTTGTATTATTACTATAAACTATGATTTAAGACTTGGGTTTAAGGTGCCTTTATAGTAAAGGTAATAGAAAGGCTACGAGGTGTGTAAATTAAGTAATGAGACTGATTTTCTAGTGTTCGATCTGGCAACACTGGAGACGCGGCGCATGCGTGGTAGGGCAAGTAAACATCTGATACACGTCCAGTGCAAATTTGAAAATTCGTTGCACTGTCCGTAGTGACTTTTTTTGTGAGCAAGGTTTTTTCAGTGCGTTTTAAAAATGAGTGACATCAATTACGAGCAACGTTGAGCTATCAGGTTTTGCTTCAGACTTGGGCACAGTGCAACGGAAACGTTTGAAAAACTGTGCCAGGCCTATGGAGACAATGTTTTGTCGGGAGCACAGGTTTTTAGGTGGTTTAAGTCGTTTGCAGAAGGAAGGGAATCAATTGAAGACGAGCCTCGCAGCGGAAGGCCTTCATCTTCAAGAACCGACGAAAATGTTGGCAGAATCCGCGATCTCGTGCGTTCAGATCGTCGTTTGACAGTCCTAATGATCGGCGAAGAGTTGAATTTGACTCACACAACCGTTCATCAAATTTTGACTAATGAATTGGGGATGAGAAAAATTTGTGCAAAAATGGTTCCGAAAAATCTTTCACAAGAGCAAAAAAACATCAGAAAGGAAAGGAGCCTTGACTTTTTGGGAGCAATTGAAAACGATCCCAATTTTTTGGAACGTGTTATTACAGGAGACGAGTCTTGGGTGTTTGAGTATGACCCAGAAACTAAGCGTCAGAGCATGCAGTGGCACACTCAACCTCTCCAAGGCCAAAAAAAGCAAGAATGAGCAAGTCAAAAATCAAATGCATGCTGATTTGCTTTTTTGATAGCCAAGGAATCGTTCACAAAGAATTTGTGCCTCAATGCCAAATGGTAAACCAACATTTTTACCGAGAAGTTCTTGAGAGAATTCGAAAAAGAGTCATGCGTGTGAGACAAACATCAAAAACAAGTGGGTGTTGCATCACGACAATGCTCCGTGTCACACCGCGATTTCTATTAATGAGTATTTGGCCAGTAATAAATAACATTCCTGTGGCTCCTCAGCCTCCTTATTCACCCGACTTGAGTCCATGTGACTTTTTTTTGTTCCCCAAATTGAAAAATCACCTCAAGGGACGTCATTTTGGAACATTGGAGAATATTCAAACAGCCGTAACCGACCAACTGAAGTCTATTCCAGCATCCGAGTTCCAGCACTGCTATGACGAATGGAAGAATCGTCTTCAGCGTTGTGTGGCTTCCCAAGGTAGTTACTTTGAAGGGGACAATGTTGAATTGTAATTTTATTTGAATAAAAAAAAAAGAAAAAATCAGTCTCATTACTTAATTTACACACCTCGTATTTATACAAAAAATATAACGAAATAGGGTCAAAGAAATTTTTAAATCACTTCCCGTGAAAGGTGAATAACAACTAAAGAGTGAATAGATATGGTAGTTAATGTTGTTTTTTCGGAGCATTCAATTTCAGAACTAGAAGTGAGCCAGACGGGATTTCTAAAGATAAGAACAGTAAGTAACCTACATTGGTGGGAAAAGCTACATAAAATTAAAAATCATTTGAGAAAATATTTGTCAATTGGGAAAAAAGCAGGTTACGCACAGAAGTGCCCACTCAGAGTTATGTGGAAGAGGTCAGTGGCGGGGATGTAGCTTGGAGGACAGGAAATCCCTAGAAGCAAGAGAAGGCAGGTAACAGAGAAAAATGACTACAATTTGTTGCAGCCACTTTGCTCCATTGGGATCAATAAGATCTTAAGAAGAAGAAGATTAGCTATAAATAAAAGAAAAACTCTAAAAAGGATAAGCGTGATCAGCAAAAGATTCTTCTTTACTAATCTTCAATTTTTTTAAATAGAAGTTTGAAAATGGTTAAATCTTCTTAATCGAGTAGTTTAAACATGCATTTTCATTTTCATAAGAGGTATCGCAGTGTATATTAAATTTTTGGAATTGAGCTTTCACCGGAAATACGTATTTTGAGGTCTCCGGAAACATATACGCAAAAATACATTTTAACTAATGATTTCTATATGGTTGAGTTTTCCTTCCTACTTCTTTCCAATCGATGTTTCCTTTCTAATTCTCCCCAATCGATGTTTCGGTCAAATAATCTGTCAGTGTGAATTTATTATCTATATCCAATCTGATTTGTTTTTTGTTACTATATTAAAAGGTATAATTCAATAGTGCACGAAAAATTTGTATCATTGTCAAATCCATAATTTTGGGAAGAGCTACGAAATAATTAGTTCAAAATTTATTAATTCAAAAATTATATGTGATATTTTACATGAGTAGCATAAATCAAAAAAAGGATAGCTGTAGGAGATATTAAATAATTGAAATTCCTTTTGGTAATCATAAAGTTATTTGACATAGAGCTTTTAATAAAAGAAACTTAACTGGTGCACTACTATACTGAAACTCTACTTTTATCTTTTTAATACGAAACATAGAATGGTAAGATGAGCTATTACTTTTCACTGATATCAAACCTTCACCATACAAAGTACCAGTTATATGCCACATCAAAGAAATCCACAAACTGAAAACTCGCCGGGTACTTTCGCATAACTTTGTGCCTATCTCATCTATAAGTAAAACTGGTATGTAAAAGTAATAACCACCTTGTATTAATTAACTGAATTTCAAATAATTGAAAAATACTTTACCATGGTAAATTTGATGATGAAATGGAATGTGTCAAAATTTACAATTACAATCAAGAAGAAGATTCCTTTTCCTTTTTTGAAGTATTGCAGCAATCGTGTCAAAGTTTTGAAATTGAAATTTCGGAAAATTTACTTGTATATGTGTCTGGGAAAAATCGCAGGAAGTTCAAACTTGACATTTTGTTTATGAACTTACACTGCATAGATCACGAAGATTTCGGTCAAAATCCATCAGCCGGAAGTGAATTTTACTTTGTTTTTTTCTTCTTTTTTTTCAGTTCTTCGCGATTTTTTTTGGAAAAAACCTACAACTATATTCTTTAAATTTTATATAGTATTTATATAAGAATTACTACTTTACTTTTATTTGAAAAAATTTATCTTTAGGAACGGGGAAACTGTCAGCTTTTCTCTGAAGTACCATACAATAGGTTTTAGAAGGAGAGGAAATTAATGAGAAAGGGTTTCTGAGAAATAAGCTAGATTAAATGCTGAGCACTGTATATTAAAAGAGAGACATAAAACTGCCAGGACTTTACACCAATAATAGAAATTAGGTAGCGAGAGATTTAGATTGAGTAAAGAGAAGGGTAGTAGTTGGTTTCTGACAGCCTAGCTGCGCTGAAGGTGCTGAGTTCATGTGTCTTCACTTCCAGGCTGGTGTTAGAATGTTCTAAAAGACTGGAAGAGCTTTCTTCTCTGAAGCATGTGCTTCTAGTCTGGATACCCGGTCACATGAGAAGGTGGATAGGTTTGCCAAATTAGGCGTCTCTTTCCCTTTCATTGGTCTTGAGCCTGCTGCTGGCGTTTCTTCTGTCTCCCTGATAATCCTCACTGACACCTGAGCATTGACAATTTTACTAGAATTGCTACCACTGGGTAGTTTCACCTCTTTTATTTTTTATTTTGTCCTATGGATTCACATGAATTTACTTATGAAAGTCATGCTGTTGTAAATAAATGAATGAATTTTTAGAAAAAAGGGAATGCAGAACTAATTGGGACAAAATATATTCGCATTTAGATTGATCATGTCAATATTTTAATTTCTCTGTGAATTTTAAAAATGACCTCAAATACATAATTAGAAAAGTCATCTAAAAACTATTTTGATCAGTGGATTTATAGTTAGGACTTTATAAAAGTAAAAAAGTAGGAATTAAAAATTATCACTTATTACAAAAAAAATAATAATAATTAAATATTTCAATAAATAATTTAGAATAATAAAGAGGAATAGTTCAAAACACAAAATAACCACTTTTGTTATACAATTATTCTGCTTCCAATCATGGACAGCTCCACAGCATTTCAACCTTATGGATGAGTTCAGTTGGTTGTCCACACTCCAAAATGCTCATCGGGGGGGGGGGGGTCGGTCAAGGGTATTAGTGTGACGTTGCTCTGTGTCTTTCATGGAATCTCTCAGGCATCTGGTTGGATCCCTTACTGGGCATGCGGTTTAAGGAGACATCTCTACGTAATGGGCTCATGCCGGATCCATTTTGTAGAGTCTGTGAGACAGAGAAGGAAACACCCATCCATTTTATGACTGATTGCCTGGGTTGTGAGAAATTAGGTTCAGGACCTTTGGTCGGAACAGGATGTCTGTGGAAGAGCTTAGGCTATTTCCCCTTAAGGTTATTGTCTGATTTGTTCGGACTGCGGTGAATCTTAGATGGATTAGACCGGGTCTGGATATTTGTTCTAGACCCGGTTTGTTGTTGTTTTTCTTGGGGTAGCTATATGGGCCCAGTGGGGCTTTGGATAGCGTAGGGTTTGCTCTCTCGTCACAGATGTAGTGGAATCGTTTATTGTGATTCCTACGATGATTAATGACATAGCAATGTCAAATTGGTTCCAGCCAGCTGCTATCTTCACAAAGGATGGCAGGAATAAAGGATAATTTATAACTAGTGGCCTAGCCGGCCGCTGTCTTCAAGACAAGGCCGCGGCCAAACAAACGAAACCCTTTTCAATACAAGGGTCAATACTTTACATCAAAGCAAGCACCGATAAAGCTGGCTACTGACCTAAATCACTGGTCACCGAACTAACCAAGGTCGCACAAGGTCGCTCACTAGGAGAGATGTCTTGGTGTGAGTGTTGCTTACACATCTGACAGTGTGTGAGTAACACTAGTATAAACTTCGTCCCACTGGAAGAGGGGATTATTATACACGAGTGCATCATTATACGAGCAGCAGTTCCGCATCCCTATACAGGTTTTACTTATACTTATTTTCATAATTGTGCATCTTAGTTTATTTATTTTAATCATCTTAAATTATTTGTTATTTTAAGTTTAAATTATCTAAGTATTTCATGTTAATAGTTACAACTTCTCACATTTAAATTACTGTAAAAATATAGTCTATTTTTATAAATTCAGTGTTAGTAATTCGCGCTCTAACTTCCAAAAATCTCCAAACTAACTTCCGCCCTCTTCAAGACATCTACTACCTACCATAGGAATCACAATAAACGATTCCACTACACAGACAAATAATAATAATAAGTTGGTTGCTGACGCGTTGTAAACTCTTGTATAAACTGTCCCTTGTAGGGCTAGCTCAGCTGTATATATGCAGAGTCTCCCACTTTAGTCTGACCTAAGTAGCGAGAGAGGTTCTCAATTTTGTGTTTGAAATTGAAATATTGTTGAAGCACTGCCGGAATTCCGGAATGTGAAGAAAATTGGTTAACCGACAAGTGCAACTCTACATAATAGATTTTTGAGCTTTTTGGAATTTCCATCCAAACGGCTGCCATGATTGTCTTTAAATTTGGAAATCTAACTGCACAGATATAAACCTATCGCTTTTAATTGAAAATATTTGTCCGTAATTATGATTTTGAAGAGTGTTCAGAGGAATTTCTGCGGTTACTTCTCAAACTTAAAAATTTGAGTTGTGTATTATGTTTTCACGCTACCTTTTAGTTTACAGCGTAAACATATTCAATTTCTGCCTGCCATCTGCCCCAATCAAGAAAGCTTGATCATCTTCCAAGTTTAAAGAAAATTTCCCGATTTTATAATAGCATTAATTGCAATTTCTTCAAATAAAATTCTGGGTTAATTCTTAATGAGCTCCTCGTCTTACAATGATTTCAACTGATGAGAATACTGAGTGCATATCGGATAAGAGCTAAAAACAAAATTCCCAACAAATGTTTACTATTCAAGTTGTAGAACGTTTTAGAAAAATCATTTCTTAGGAAATTCAATAAAGTTAAACATATATTACACTTATGCAATGTAGCCAGTTTTAGATTAAAGTGAGAAAGCAAATATTTGTTAAGTAATCAATAAGTTACGACCCTCACTAGAAGAACATGTAAGGCGAGGATGTAAACATCCTAAACGAACTAATTGGGTGGGTTTGGCCAGAGTGTTTAGTCTACGCTTTTACTGCAGTCTGTGGTCACAATGGCCCGGCCTCACACGTCCACCATTCGAGTATGTGGATTTTATTTGAAAAGCTTTATTTTCTTTTATTTTTTATTTTATTTTCTTTTATCGAAAGTCTATTAATTACGATTTTCCATTATCATGTTTGGCCAAGTTTTTTTGTTAATAAATAAAGCATATCAAGGTTTATTTATTTCTTAATAATGAATAAACTGAATAAAACTCAAAACATCATCATTTTGAAAGCGAGAACAAGTTCCACAGCATTAAAAACTGTGGATATTCCCTTTGTTCCAAGGCTCCTAATTGGTAACTGCTAAATGAAGTTAGCAAGTAAATGAGGTAATTATTTTTTAAAAAAGTTAAAGATCTCAGTAGAAAAGCAAAGTCTCATTAACTTTCTTTGTAGAACTGCGACTGTTGGCTTATTTCGGTGTATGCTATAATAATAATAATAATGTTTGTTTATTAAATAACTACAAAATAATACAAAACATAATAAAAAAAAAAACTAAGAAAAACAACACAATGCATGGACATTATGTCCGTCTGCAGAGGTTGACCTCACATACGACAATACATACATTAATACAAATATTTTTCATCTATGAAAACACGTTTTTTTTTCTTTTTCTTTTTTAACTTTTTACTACAAAACCAAAAAGATTCTTTATCACAGAAAATAAAAATAACAACCGCAAAAATAATATTAACAAATTTAAATTAATTCTTGAATTCGGAAAAATTTACTTAAAACCTTCACATACATAAAACAAAATTTAAAAATTGTAATTAAAAATCAAAAACTGTTTGTAATTAGCAGCCTCCAAGTGGTACCAATAAAGGCGCTTAAAACTATTATTCTGCCCATTCAAGTAACTAATTATTTCAGTTTTACTTAGCGTTTTCCTATTAAACCACTGGATTCCAAATTCTTTAAGAACTGGACATTCAGCTACAAAATAAAATAAATCTTCAACTACATTAAGATTACACATTGAACACAGATGCCTCTCGCTTGTACGACCCACTCTATAGTTCAAATTTATTAGCTCCCCCCCTCAATTTCATTATAGTTTGCATAAATTGTAACTTGTTTGTATCTTTAATGTAGTGATTTTGACCCAAATCTATAATTAACTCTTTGTACAAAATGAAAAGTTGAATTTGCAACTTTAGCCAACAAATTTCTTTTAAAAGGCTCTTTTATTTTCTCTATTAACACCTCAAATTGATTCTCACCCCCCACTGTCATAATTTGTTAGTTCCATATCATGCCTTTGACAAAAATAATTGAATTCTTTAAACCAAAATATTTTTTCTCTTATAATTTGTTCTGCTAAAATCTTTAGTAACCGTGTATTTGGTAAAGTAAGAACTTTCCGAATATAACGATAATGTAAGCTCAGTGTAAAAACGAATATAGGTGTCAAGCCCGATTCCAGATATATTCATATGTAATGACATGGAAAGTCATACCAATGTCAAAGTGGTTCCAGCCAGCTGCTATCTTAACAAAGGATGGCAGTAATAAAAGAGCAATTTATAACCAGCGACCTAGCAGGCCGCCGTCTTCAAGACAATGCCGGCCAAACAAACAACAAAGCCCTTTTCAATACTTACATCAAAGCAAGCACCGATAAGGTTGGCCACTGACCTAAATAAGGTCAGCAAACTACGAAGGTCGCACGCTAGGACAGATGTCTTGGTGTGAGTGTGGCCAACACCGATATATAAACTCTATCATATACAACGAGAGGATCATTATATCATATACGACCATACGAGCACGTCTATATACACGAGCAGCAGTTTACGCGTCTATACACAGTTTTATTTAAACTTATCATCTTTTAGTAGTGCATCTTAGTTCGTTTATTTTATCATTCTAATTTATTACTTATTTATCTTCTATTTATTCCTAAGTATTTTGCTAGTTATTAGTTACCATTTATACGTTAAAATTATTGTTAAAATACAGTTTATTTTTATAAAATACGTATTAATAATTAGATGCACTTCCAAAATTTCTCAACTAACTTCCGCCCTCTTCAAGACATCTACTACATCAGGAATCACATCAAACGATTCCATTACACATAACTGGGCGTGTTATTTGGTAACAGAAACAATCTTTTAATGAAAAAAGTGTTTAAACCATAAGAACCCCCAGGTTTGCGCGGAACTAATTATGA
Source organism: Triatoma infestans (assembly GCA_011037195.1). Taxonomy (NCBI): domain Eukaryota; kingdom Metazoa; phylum Arthropoda; class Insecta; order Hemiptera; family Reduviidae; genus Triatoma; species Triatoma infestans. The sequence continues at coordinate 15,967 of JAAEAF010011497.1, read as the reverse complement.
CTCTAGCTACTGCATTGAATATTTCAAATTTAATTGAAATCGGTACACCGTTTTTATTGAATATGTTACTGTAATTCGCCATAATACTTGCTTTAGCCGCACGAAGTCGATCTTCAAAGTGGTATCGGAAAGCTAATTGTGGAGTTAACCAAACACCTAAATATTTATATTGTTTGACCACTTCTATTTCCGTTCCGTTGAAGTACCGCTTCTCATTCCTGGCTAATTTCCCTCCTCGCCTGAAAACCATAACCCTCGACTTATCAAGATTAACCGACAAATTCCACGGTGTATGCTATATATATACATAAAAAAAAGAAAAAAAGAAGAAGATATAATTCAAAATATGTAAGGAAGTCCAGTTTTTACATGAAGCCTCTGTAAGGCAGTGTTTGATGTAGTACTAGAACACCGGTGCATATGCAGACGAAAATTTTGTCTGACCATTCGGGATCTTAGAGAAATATAAGCAATGTAAAAAATAAAAATCAACTTTTGTATAATTTTATTTATCTTAACACAGATAGTAGCACCATATTTTATGAACACTTTAGAGATAAGCTTAATGTGGTATTGACCCAGAAACTGTCAAAATCAATTTGGTCTGAAAAGATGTTGCAAGTGAAAAACTGTTAGGAATTTATGCATGTAGATTATATATTAATTTTAAAGCATTCGATCCATTTTCGAGAAAATTGAGGAAAACTCAAAAAAAAAATCAAAGCCTGGTTAGTTAGCAGATATTTGAAGGGAGATCCTTAGAACCTTCCCAGATTCTGAATTTCTCAGAGGTCATAATCTGGAAGGAGTGCAGTAGGTTGATTGTTCCCATTTTGGGAACGAAGAAGGGAGTCGCAGTCTATAAAAAAAGGAAAAAGTTTTTGGGGAAAGTTGGTGGGGGACGACTGCCTTTCTGCCAAAGTTATAGAGCCTTGCTTTGCTCTAGAAAACAGTTCTATTAACAGAACTATTTTTATCGGCTCTAAGCCGAGAAAATTGCAGAAAAACTGAAAAATACATTCAATGAAATTGCATTTCTAGTTGACTTATTATTGCCTAAACTTTTATGACGCACTGATAGTACCTTCACGGAATATCCGTTGCTGCTTAATTTCTGTTTTGAGACTTTTTGTTCACAGATATACATAAACAAACATATATAAACACACACACACACACACACATACACAAACGCACACATTATCCGGCACATTATCCTCCTGAAGACAAATTCGCTAATAACATCTTTTTCGTAGCCACGGGTCTGCAAAACAAATATTTCTAATGAAAACTAAATTTCAAAAAATTACTTCTCTATTAATACTTTTCTTAGCGATAAGAGAAATTAAATATACTTGAAGCTGTTTCATTCGTTTCTCTAGCAGACCGGAAAAATTGAAAGTTAAATTGACTTTGACTTGAATTTTTGTGTTACATTCCGTTGTGTTTTAAACAAAATATCAAGCTATCAAACATTCTATTGGGAAATTCCTGATAAAAAAATAACAATTAATGTTGATAAATTTAAAACAAATAATCAGAGGAACAAATACAATGATTCAGAGGAATTTTTTTTTAATTTAAGGCGCGTCAACATCTGTGGCCATTGGCGGGCCATAGCCTTCTCAGTGCACAGACAACACTGTCCCATCACCGAACAGTGAATGAGCTTTAAAGCCTCCTAGCAAGAAAAAATCGAATAAATTTGCACTTATGGTTTGTGGATTTCGACCAAACCTTCCGGACAGATGCGGCGGTGATACTAATCGGATACCCAAGTTTGTGTTTCCCGTGGATTTTTCGTTCACACAAATCTAATATTCGTTAATACTAAACTATTTTTTTCGTACTCGAGGAATCTCAAAATATGTATTTCGGATTAACACTCAATTTCACTGAGAATTTGACATGACCGCAATATTCCCACTTACAGCAATAAAAAAAGAGTAAAAAGATTGCTTGTATAACAAAAATTAATCAGTTTTTAACAATAATAACAAAAGAATGGAAGAAGACCAATAATTTTTTTAAGTTCTCATTAAATCCATTAAGGGAAGCGATAAATTCAGTGGAATCGAGAGATCCCGGGTTTGAGTCCAGTGCTATCTCTTAGAGCCTCTTTCTGCCTAGAAACCTTTACAGCTTGTCTTACCGAGAGAATACTGTCCGGAGCCCGGCAGGGCACTGAGAAGCTTCGGGCACCAATGGCCATACGCACTTTAAATAAAATAAAAAAATCCATCAATGATTTGTTTAAACGAAAAAACATTAAATTTATTAACTTGTAATTGAGATTACACAACCTTATCCTCTCATAATAATATACTCTTGAATGTCGTTTATCATCCCGAACCCTCCCTGATATAACCCTCACTGGCGCTTGAGCATTGACAATTTTACTAGAATTACTACCCCTGGGTAGTTTCACCTCTCTTATTACTTTCTCTTACTCCCAGTAAGAGGAAGTATTGTAATCGTGTCAAATTTTCGATATCGATTTTTCACCGGAAATATCCGTTTTGAGATCCCCTGAGTCCAAAAAAGTGGTTTTTTTAGCGAATGGTCTGTATGTGTGTGTGTGTGTATGTATGTATGTATGTGAACAGCATAGCTCAAAAACGAAAAAGCGTAGAAAGTTGAAACTTGATATTCCGTTTAGCTATCACCATGGGATCTGACGGTGCGTTATCTGTCAAAATTCCTCAACCGGAAGTACCACTTTACTAGTTGGATTTTTTACGTTTTTGCAATTTTCTCAAAAATGGCTCCGACGATTTTCTTTAAACTTGGTATATCAACTACACATACAAAGAGCTACAACTTTTATTTGAAACATTTCTCCAGGAAAATGCATTTAAGGGCACTTCTGGGGGAGGGTGGGGTTAGGTTTTCATCTTAACTGCTGTTTCAGTATATTAGACAATTCTGTCATCTAAATAATGTTAATTAGAATTAAATATGTTGTTGAAATTCCGAGTTTGAAAAAAATAGATAACCGGAAGTGCGTTTTTACTGAAATATAATTTTCAGTTTTCTGGTATTTTCTCGAAAATGGCTCCAACGATTTTCTTTAAACCAGCGTTGTTAACTATACATATAAAGAGCTACAACTTTTATTTGAAACTTTTCCCCTGATAAATTCATTTAAGGGGACTTTTGGGGGAGGGGGGTTATGTTTTTCTTTAAAATGCTATCACAGTTGATTATACAATTCTGTCATCCAAATTGAAATAACTAGAAATTAATATATGACCCAAATTCCGAGTTTCAAGGAAATTAGTAAACCGGACAGTTTTACTGGACAGTGTTTTCACTTTTCGACGAATTTCATTAAATTTGGTACACTAACTATAAAATTTGTCAATTATAATTTGAGAACAGGAGTAAGAGAAAGTTGTGTGAGTGTTTCACACCAGATTTTTTTTTTTATTTTGTTCTATGGGTTCACATAAATTTACTTATGACACTCATGCTATTATAAACAAATGAATGAATTTTTAGAAAAAAGGGAATGCAGAACTAATTGGGACAAAATATATTTGCTTTTAGATTGGTCATGTCAATATTTTAATTTCTCTGTGAATTTTAAAAATGACCTCAAATACATAATTAGAAAAGTCATCTAAAACGGTTTTAATGAGTGGATTTATAGTTAGCATAAAAGTAAAAAAGTAGGAACTAAAAATGATCTCTTGCTCAAAATTATCACTTATTTAAAACAAAACAAAAAATAAATAAATATTTCAATAAATAATTTAGAATAATAAAGAGGAATAGTTCAAAACACAAAATATTACTTTTGTTCTCTACAATTATTCTGTACCCTTTATTCTCTTCCACGTCGTTGCTGCCGAACCTAGTAGAAGCTCTTTGTCTGGTGGAATATATACATTTTTTTTTTGTTCATAGCAAAAAGAGGGGATTTTCCAGTATTGTGGATCCTATTTTCTAATGCGTTGCGCAGCCTGTAATGCGTCCATAAGGCCAACATAAGGGGGCAGATTAGCCCCCTCCAGGTGAGTTGGATTTCTCCTGTTATCACGGTTCATAATGTAGAAAGCAAATAATAATAATAATAAACCTAATAATAATGACTGCATTAAAAACAAGAAAAACTATAATTTTTGACAGATTTTATTTTATTAATTTATGAAATCAGAAGTAAGATTTTTTTCTGTTTTGATTTACTTTTAGTTATTGGATGAAATGTACCGGTTATGGAGGCTGTCTTTAATCTTTTGTTGATGATGCTAAAGGTTTGAACATTTCAGTAAACAATGAACTTCCGATTCCTTGATAATACGTATATTCAAATCTTGTTTATTGCTACACAAGAATTATTTTCCAAAACAGAAATAATAACTTCTGTAGTGGAATCGTTTATTCTGATTCCTGAGGTATATAGTAGATGTCTTGAAGAGGGCGGAAGTTAGTTTAGAGATTTTTGGAAGTTAGTGCTCGAATTATTAACACGGAATTTATAAAAATAGACTGTAATTGTACAATAATTTAAACGTGAGTAATGGTAACTATTAACAAGAAATACTTAGAAATAAATAGGAGATAAATAACTAATAATTTAGAATGATTAAAATAAATAACTAAGATGCACGACTAAGGAAAAAGTATAAAATAAAAACTGTATAGGGACGCGGAACTGCTGCTCGTATAATGATCTTGAAGACGTATTGAAGTATAATCATCCCCTCTTCCAATGGGCGAAGTTTATATATTAGTGTTAGCAACACTCACACCAAAACATCTGTCCTAGTGTGCGACCTTGGTTAGCTCGAATTAACATGGGATTTATAAAAATAGACTGTTTTGTACAATAATTTAAACGTGAGTAATGGTAACTATTAATAAGAAATATTAAAAATAAATAGGAGATAAATTACTAATAATTTAGAATGATTAAAATAAATAACTAAGATGCACAACTAAGGAAATAAGTATAACTAAAAACTATAAAGGGACGCGAACTGCTGCTCGTATAATAATCTTGAAGACGTACTGAAGTATAATCATCCCCTCTTCCAATAGGGCGAAGTTTATATATTAGTGTTAGCAACACTCACACCCAGACATCTGCCCTAGTGTGCGACCTTGGTTAGTTTGGTGACCAGCGATTTAGGTCAGTGGCCAGCCTTAGCGGTGCTTGCTTTGATGTAAAGCATCGACCCTTGGTTTTGTTTGTTTGGCCGCGGCCTTGTCTTGAAGACAGCAGCCGGCTAGGCCACTAGTTATAAATTATTCTTTCTTTGTTATGTGTTGTGAAGGTTTGACATTGCTATGACCTTGCCATGTCATTACACTTCTCATTTAAAATAATGATTGTAAATAATGGACTAGTTGTAACTAATTTCAGTTCTTACTTAATATAATAAATAGTTAATGAAGCAAAATAATCCTATATTTATAGGTTGGCATTATATTCAACTCTGTTCTACAAATACAAATAAAGTATAAAGAATATAATTACTTAAATGATATTAATTTCTTCATTGAAAGTATGATTCTATGATCTTTTAGACTTCCGCGCAAATTATCATTTTGCATTCTCATGCAAAATATTTAGGTTTTCGGGTTGAGACATCATCAGTTTGTTATAAACCGAAGTGTCTCCCATATTGCAATAGGCTTCTTTAGGTTAGTTTCAATTTGAATGCTAAATCAACACTCGCAAGTAACAAAATAGGTAGAACATGCAGGAGAAGAGTAGAACATGTTGTTCCGTTGATCTAGCACGCAAATGGCTGTAGCTCATCCACAAAAGATTTGAAAGCCTGGTTAGTTAGCAGATATTTGAAGGAAGATCCTTAGAACCTTCCCAGAGTCTGAATTTATCAGAGGTCATAATCTAGAGGGAGTGCAGTAGGTTGATTGTTCCCATTTTGGGAACGAAGAAGGGAGTCGCAGTCTATAAAAAAAGGAAAAAGTTATTGGGGAAAGTTGGTGGGCGACGACTGCCTTTCTGCCAATGTTATAGAGCCTTGCTTTGCTAGAAAACAGTTCTATTAACAGAACTATTTTTATCGGCTCTAAGCCGAGAAAATTGCTGAAAAACTGAAAAATACATTCAATGAAATTGCATTTCTAGTTGACTTATTATTGCCGAAACTTTTATGACGCACTGATAGTACCTGCACGGAATAACCATTGCTACTTAATTTCTGTTTTGAGGTTTTTTGTTCACAGATATACATAAACAAACATACATAAACATTCACACACACATACACAAACGTACACATTATCCCGCACATTATCCTCCTGAAGACAAATTCGCTAATAACATCTTTTTCGTAGCCACGGGTCTGCAAAACATATATTTCTAATAAAAACTGAATTTCAAAATATTACTTCTCTATAAATACTTCTCTATAGAGAAATTAAATATACTGAAGGGAGACCCTTAGAACCTTAGATCCTCAGAGGTCATAATCTGGAAGGAAATATGACCTACATTTCCCTAAAATGTATTTCAAATACAGCGATAAGAGAAATTAAATATACTTGAAGCTTTTTTCATTCGTTTCTCTAGCAGACCGGAAAAATTGAAAGTTAAATTGACTTTGACTTGAATTTTTATGTTCAAATAAATATTAACAATTTTAATAAAAAAAAAAAAACAATTAATGTTGATAAATTTAAAACAAATAATCAGAGGAACAAATACATGATTGAGAGGAATTTTTTTTTAATTTAAGGCGCGTCAACATCTGTGGCCATTGGCGGGCCATAGCCTTCTCAGTGCACAGACAACACTGTCCCATCACCGAACAGTGAATGAGCTTTAAAGCCTCCTAGCAAGAAAAAAACCTAAGGGCTAGCTCACTGGAATCGAACCCGGAACCTTTGCGTGATAGTCCAACGCGCTACCACGGAGCTAAGTTTCATCTCTATTAAAAATGTGATAAACTATCTATAAGTTGTTTCTTTATAAATAACATAAAATTTAGTTAAAAGTATATCATTATTACACAAAGTACTGCATGTTAAAATTATTTATTAAAAATTAGATCTACGTTGTATGGATAAAATATAAACTAGTTTTATAAATAATAAATCTAGGTATATTAATAAAAAATATATTAAATTTATTTAAAAGAAAAAACAAGTTCATCTTTAGTATTCAACTTTTACTATAATATAATTTCTTTAAAGGAGAAAATTACATTTTAATATCCTTACTTTTATAATTTTAAATGTTAAATTGAAAGTAAAGTTTAAATAAATTATAATTTACTTTTTAGAACAATTTAATACTTGACTTTTAGCTGTAATAATTCATGTTCAAATAAAAGATTTAAAAAAAATTAAAATATTCGAAATAATTTTAAAAGTAATAAAAGAAAATATTGTAAAAAAAAATTAGAATATATTTCATGATATAGCAGTTCGTTAGTGGGAACTACGAATGGAAATATTTATGTATATAAGGCTCCTAGGGAGAGGGAGAAATTCTAGTGCTGATTTAATATGTATATAATGAATAATTCGAACACTCACTGCTAGTTGGAATATATATGTCATGTTTGTTGAACAATTTTTCTTTACTGAAAAATTTACTTTTGTTTAGTAAAAATATAAACAAAATTATAAAGTAAAAGAAAGTAAAATAACTTCTTTCTCTTAGTCTTTGGATTAATAAAGTAGAAAATGTTTGTATAAAACTTCATGTATTCTCAATGTTATTATTGCAGAGATAAACAACATAGCTATTATTAAAATATATTTTTTTTTTATTTTATTAAAAATAATTTCTTTTTTGAAAATGAATAAAACACCGAATATAGTATAATGAAGAGCATAATAAAGTAAAATCTCTGATAACTAGAAAAATAAAGAAGACAAAAATCGTATGTCTATAAATAACGCGATCCATAAATTTGACGAACAAGAAATTTAGAGATGGATCTATAAAATCTGTGTTGCAAGGCAGGCCGTGGTTGTTTGCGGCTAAGGCACTCTGATTTGATTTCCAAAAACCTTCGTGATGTTCTTTTTTTTTTGGAATATCCTGGGATATATTCGTATCTGGGGATATTGCAATTTACAATCTTTTCCAACTAGAGAACTCCAAACTCCATACTGGGTATAGGTTGTCTTTCGATCCTCGACCATGAGCTGGATATGTTAATCATAATTCCTTGCCTTCTCTGCTCGCCCTTTTTTTTTTTTTTTAACGAAATAGTTGAAATTGCTCCAGTATATAGATCCTCTCATTGAGCTTCCAACTTCAATTCTTAACGATAATGTTTAGAAATGGCTCATTATAAAATATTCGTTCTCTAGGATCACTTTTTTTTTTTTATTATTCTGATCCAAAGTTATTCTTGGAGGGAACAATACGTTCACAACATATAGAAGAAGAATAGAAGAATGATGCAGGGGGGGGACTAAAACCCAGGCACCGCAGCTTCCCATTGAGGCTTATTGTGCCAACTCCTCGAAATCTAGAAGTGGAAGCTCCCTCATGAAGTCCAGAACCTTCCCCACCAGTCCTTCTTGGAGTACGATTTCCTCCGGTCTCAATGTGCCGAAGATCTCATACCTATTGCAACGCAATCAAACAGCAGATGAGAGGCCGTCTCCTCCTCCTCCTGACACAGTCTACACATATCCACCAACCCTACCTTGTGCAGATGTTTTTTGAATCTATCATGCCCAGTAAACAGGCCCGTTATCAGAGAAATCTGATACCTGCTTAGACCCAGAGTGTCTCTGGTCCTTCTTCTACACAGCTCTGGCATAACTATTTTGCCGTGTTTTGCCCCAGTACTTAGCCTCCAGTGACGATTATGCTCCCTCCGAGTCCATTTTCTCAGAGACACCTTCGCCATACTTTTGGCTATCCCTAGAGCAGGTTCCGGCCCACAGAAGGGAATATTCGCTTCCTCCCTGGCCAGTTGGTCGGCTATTTCGTTCGGTCGTATATTCTTGGAGGGAACAATACATTCACAACATATACTGAACCTTCTTTGTAAAAACAAAATCAAGTTAAGTAAAATAACTACCAAGTTCACTGGACATTGCTTCCTATAGTGGATGTGAGAAAGAAAGAGAATTTAGAGAGAACGGGTTTTAGAGAAATAAATGCTGAACACTATATAATGAGAGAACAAAGAAACTGCAAGGACTTTACAAGTATAACAGAAGTTAGGTAGCGAGATATATATAGATATACATACATATATATACGTAGAGACAGACTGGCTGAAAAGGTTGAAGATTGCTGACTTGTTGTGAACTGATCGTAAACTGTTGTAAAACAGTTCCATTGTAGGGCAAGCTCATATATATGTATATAATCTCCCACCCTAATCTAAGTCTCTTTTGTGTTTCTCCTCTTTTCGAATCCTATTACAATCTTTAAAAAAAAACAATTGTACAAGTGTTTTATATTACATCCACTTTGTAGAGATTGTGCACTATTCAAATTTGGCATGACATTTCTTGTGCTGGACATAGAATCAAGAATATTTTTGCGCCATCTCTTTATTTCATGGCCTACTTTTATATCCGTAGTGAACGATATACAATTTTCGCCAGATTACAGAAATGATTCAGAAGTCTTGAAGTTTGTTTGTTTGGAAAGAATGGTATATGATCATGCACGAACTATACTGGTTCAATTGCTCTAAACAATACAGATTGCCAATGCTCTAAACATACACAGATTTAATGTTTAATCATAACTAAAATCTTCAGATTAGGAGGTGAAGTTGTTCAAGTCCGAGATTGTTCACACATGCTTCCGGGATATCCAACTAAACGAACAATATCAGTCGCAGTGAAGCCTTTTTATACTGGGCCGAGCGACGTAGAATGGCTGAATAGCGGAAGTCATGGCGTTGGAGAAAAACAAAATCATCAGATTTTTACTTCGATAATCTAGCGGATCATTTGAATATATGCATTCTAACATGATGGAATCATATATATATTTGCAAATATAAACAGAAACATTTGCCCACATTATATTTGGTCTAAAAAATATAATACGCCTCCATATGTTATAAATTAAATCCAAATCTATAAAAGAAAAGTGGGGGAAGAAATTTCTTGACAAAAGTCGAACTAACTCTGTGACATTTACGTCACGGATATAGCAAGAAAAGTGGGAGAATTAAAAATGTATAAAAATGGCAATCCATGAAAAATCAGAAAATATTTATCATCAAGGAGCAATCATTGCCACCATCAGTTAATGCTCTGTCGCTCTGATTCTAAGTCCCTAACTCCCCACTCTTTCGCCAAAGTCATTAAGTGTATACGTATTCGAATATATTTATAGTGAGAGTAATTAGTTAAAATAGTTCTTAGATCGTTTAAACAACTTCCCAGCTCCTGATTTATATATATATATTACCTCCTCATTTTTTTTTATATATACGTAATCGAGGAGGAGAGGAATCTTTAAATTAATTGTAATTTCTATAATATCCGGTACTTTAGCCTTGGATGTGCAGTTTCAAAGCTGAGTTAATTAGATTTCATCAACGAATTGCTTCCATCCTTTTTCTTTATAACTTTGCTCCTTAAGCTGGCATGAATAGATTTATCTCAAATAATTCTGGTACTAAAAAATTAAATAATTAAACATTTTGAATGTGATTATAAATATAATTTTTATTTTAAATCCAAAAACTATTATCCGAAATTCGATAATTATTTAATAAGTTAATGTGGCTGGAATAGAAAAAATTCTGATATTTTAATTAGAATGCTAAATTTTCTGCTTGTGAACTTTGGAAAAGCGATAGAAATTTGCAATGACTTTATCAATCTGATGTGCAGCATCCTTAATATTTGGTGTTTAATCAAGAATAACAAAGAAAAACTGTAAAATTAGATCAAGCAAAGCCCAGTTAGACATCTAGAAGGAGAAGTGGATGTATAGCTAGGCCAAGGATTTTGTGGAGAAGAAAGCCTAAAGTGAAAACTTTTAAGAATGATAAGAATAATGAAAGATGCATAGAGGATGTCGGGAAAAAAAGGATGCAAAAGAAATTAGAAATTTCCAAGCATAATGTTATGATTTAGGGGTGTAACGGGAAGGAGCGGAAGGAGCAGTGGGAAATGAAACAATTATATTTGAATGAAAGTAAATATGACATTTTTAACACGAAAGCTAATTATGAAGAAATGGATCTGCCATTTCCTAATAATAAAGGAAACTTTTCAAGTGAATACAGTATCTTAATTAGGAAGATTAAATTCTTAGAATCTTCTTCTTATTAGTAGTAATTAGAGTCTGAAGTGGTGTACTAGTTAACGCTTTCGTTTTTGTCCCAAGGTTCGATGTAAAATAAGGAACAAAGAAATAGTGGATTCAAAAGTTCAAGAATAACCACATTCTGATTTTAAAATTTTCTAGCAGAAATCATCATGTGACATAACCAAATAATGTGATCTTGCCTTATTTTTGGTTTGTATTCAGATTATTGATTATCTTCCAAAATTTTGGTTAATAAATATGGAAATCGTATCATATAAAATTTACCAAAAGAAATAAGAATAGAAAAAGAGTGTATATATTTCATGTAAATGTCAAACAATATTGTAATTTCTTTAATAAATCAAGTCTTTTTTTTTTCCTTCCCATGTCTGCAAATGAGTAAATGTTTAGACAGGAAAGGTAAGGGGAGAACTTCCTAAACTTTTATACTAAATTGCCTTTCTTGATTTACAGAGGATTTCATTAAAGGGGGCCCCTGTTTAGTGAGGGTAGGAAAGAATAACCACATTGGGAAGGTATAAGAGAAGCAATTAGGCATGTTGCAAGTCACGAGGCTGTAACCACTTTTTCTGTAAGGCGTTTACAAAACACAATGAACAAATCGGTTTAAAGTTGAAGATGTTTTTAACAGAAATAACAGAAAGACTAAAATGTTGAAAGTTAAAATAATATAGCATAGTATTTGAAAAGTGATAATGCTGATAGTGACAGGGTAAGGCAAGTAACTGCGGTTATCCGGAAGTACTTTTCAATTTGAAGTAACGACCCAGCATACTATGAGGTGATAGAACTACATTATTTTTCGGGATTTAATGTTAGTAGTAGTATGCCAACCATCCAAGAAAAGAATGGGTCAACTCACAAAACTGGAAAGGGGATTCCCTCTTCTATCTCTGACCCATCGAATCACAGTAACCCCCACTCTTCTCTCATCTCTATTCTACCTTCCATCCTGAAGCCATTAGCCCATTATGTAGTGGCTCTGCCAAGCTCCTTGCGAGAAGGGCTAAGTCCTTAGGATTAACCGTCAGTCCGGTAAATGGGTTTTATTCCCCCAAGTTAAATTCCGTTAGAGATTGAGACTAGACGTTAAAGATTGGAGGTGGGGGGGTTCTCACACCCGAATGCGCGCTCCAACCGAATCTTATTATGGAAAGACAGCACGGCGTTTCTTCTCTTATCCTCACGCCCTCTCTCTCTCTCGCATTTACTCCTTCCTTCTCTCTTTCACTGTTTCTTACTTTCCTTACCTTCTCTTCTTATTATTTCTTAAAAAAAAAAGAAAAAAAACAATCTTCACCGTTCGAAATAAAGTGAATTATTCATTATTTACAATTTGTAACTCTTTTCAATTTACCTCAACGAATTTGAACAAAGCTTTTTCCACGTTTCTACAATCTGTTTTGTTAAAGTAAATTTAATTTTTAAATTATCCAATGTTACATAAAAAAAAAAAATTCTTAGAAATGAGAGATAAAGATTTTTTTATTATTACTAAATGTTCCTAAAAATTAATTTAATGGTAAGTGGTAATTTGCGATATATATAGTATTGATTAATAATATCAAGGGCAAAATATGCATATTTCAATTTTTACTTTCTCTTACTCCTAGTATTGTTATCGTGTCAAATTTTCGATATCGAGTTTTCACCGGAAATATCCGTTTTGAGGTCCCCTGAGTCCAAAAAAGTGGTTTTTAGCAAATGGTCTGTGTATGTGTGTCTGCATGTATGTATGTATGAGAATAATATAGCCAAAAATCGAGAAACCGTAGAAAGTTGAAACTTGATATTCCGTTTAGGTATCACCATAGGGGTACGTCAAAATTCCTCAGCCGGAAGTACCACTTTAGTAGTTTTTTTTTTGTTTTTTTTACGTATTCGCGATTTTCTCAAAAATGGCTCCGACAATTTTCTTCAAACTACACATACAAACAGCTATAACTTTTATTTGAAACATTTCTCCCGGAAAATTCATTTAAGGGCACTTCTGGGCGGAGGGGTGGGGTAAGGTTTTCATCAAAATTGCTATTTCAGTTGAATAGATAATTCTGTCATCTAAATAATGTTAATTAGAATTAAATATGTTGTTGAAATTCCGAGTTTTCGGATGACCGGAAGTGCGTTTACGTTACCACTTTACTAAATAATTTTTTCACTTCTTTTTGCGATTTTCTCAAAAATGGTTCCAACGATTTTCTTGAAACTTCGAATATAAACTACACATACAAAGATTTACAACTTTTATTTAAAACATTTCTCTGGGAAAATTCATTTAAGGCCACTTTTAAAGGAGGGGTGGGGTTATGTTTTTCTCTAAAGTGCTATCATACTTGATGATACAATTTTAACATCTAAACAAAATTAATTAGAAATAAATAGATGGCCAAAATTCTTAGTTTCAAGGAAATTTGTAAACCGGAAGTGCGCTTTTACTGAACAGTTTTTTCAGTTTTCGACGAATTTCATTAAATTTGGTACAAAAACTATTGACAATCAACTGGACAATTATAATTTTGAGAACTGGAGTAAGAGAAAGTTGTTTGAGTGTTTCACACCAGATTTTTTTCTATCCTATTTATCAATGGATATTACAAGCTTTAACCAATTTTCATTTTCCGAAAATCGCTATCTGAAACTTTAAGATTTTTTTTATTTATTTACGTTTACATGTTTTGTGTTAATATATAGTGATGGAAAGGCTGCAAAGATAAATTTACTATTATCAAAAAGATCTATGGGCTCTTTTGCTTGTCAGTGTTAATATGTTTTATGCAATAAGTTGTAAGAATGCCGGTAATAATATCATGTTTAGCAACAAGGATTTCTCAAAACGTCAATTGATATGAACATTTAATGTGTGATTTTACAAGCGGAGCGAGGGCCAGTGCGTACAAACGATGAACAATGGCCATTGAAAACAGAAGTGTTCCCTGGCCAAGCACTTGGACATAATGCAGAAGTTTACCCAGACTCTGTCTGCAATATGGCTGGGGAAGGCTGTTGTTCAACATACCACTTCGATACTCCTTTCTAGGTAATTTTTACGTTAAGGTCGGATGGGCTAAAAGCTGGGAAAAACGAAGCCGGACTGGGGGATCCTATTTACGGATGGATCCAGGATGGTCTGCGGAACTGGACCGGAATGTATGGAGGAGTCAAACCAGAGGCACTCATTGAAAGGCCTCTTGGCGGGCCCTCCAGGTATTCTAGGCTGAAGTTTAATGCTATAAACTTCAGGCTAGAATACCTGGAGGCTGGCCTAGGCTGAAATTTAATGCTATTAATGCTGAGGAGAATTTACGTAGAAATAGGGAGATATGCATCTTCTCGGACAGCCAGGCGGCTCTGAAGGCTCTTGGGGCCTTCAGAATCACTTCTTCCCTCCTAGTCAGGGAGTGTGTTCCCGGCACAATAATGTGCGGCTGGTATGAGTGCCGGAACACAAGGGGATAAAAGGTAATATGAGCTAGCGGACCAACTGGCCAAGAATGGAGCGAACATGTTCTGGGGATAGCTAAAAGTATGGCGTCTCTGAGGGATTGGACTCGGAGAGAACAAGTCGCCACTGGAGGCTAACACTTGGGCAAAACACGGCGAAATGGTTATTCTAGGTCTGTGCAAGAGAAGAACAAGAAAAACCCTGGGTTTAAGCAGGTATCAGATTTGGCTGAAGCAATCGGCCTGATTACAGGGCATGGAACGTCCAAAAAACATCTGCACAAGGTGGGCTTAATTGAGTCGGAGCCCTTGTGCAGATTATGTCAGGCAGAGGAGGAGACGGCCTCTCACCTGTTGTTTGAATGTGTCGCAATCGGCAGATTGCGATATGAGATCTTTGGCACGTTGAAACCGGAGGATATCGTGTGGGGAAAGTCCTGGACCTCATGAAGAGGGAAGGATTCCTGTACTAGACATTAGGGGGTAGGCACAATAAGCCTCAATGTGTAGGGTGCAGTGACTGGGTTGGAGTCCCCCCTGCGCCATTCTAATACTAATTCTAATGTGTGATTTTATCCGTTTTCAATCATTGAATAATCCACAAATATCATTTTGGGCAAAAAAAAAAAACCTGAAATCTGAAACCTGAAAAATCTGGATATCCTGAAATCTTATTTTTCTTTTATTTGATCTTTTTTAGACTTCATCTTCACGTCCTATTTTTTTACGATCCTACCTGGTTTTCCCTTGTAGGCCGTAGTGAATATCCTAACGTCTATTCACATTGCTGATATATCTCGCAAACAACTGTGTCAAAGATTCCATATACGATCACTTGATTCTACTTTAACGAAATAGTAATAAAGATCAATATTTTGTGTGTTTCTATATGTGTTTGTTTGCGCACGGCGTTAATTATCCATTTATATTTAACGTCATATACTTAGACATATTTATATGTCAATGCACGTATAAAAGTATACAAGCCAGTATGTGTCTATTATAGAGATGCAACTACAAATGATAAAGACAAATCAACATATATTTATCAGTAAATTTTTCTATAGTATTAGAGAGCACCTTCACTTCCAAGAGTTTCCAACCAGCCGTGCCCTAATATTTTGATACCGTCCAGAGTCACCATTTTCACTTTACGTACAGATATTAATTTGCATCATTCTGATGATACAATTGGCCGCACAACCGACAATAATTTCATGTTCTTAGAATGGTATGAACCAAACAAACAAACAAAACAAAAAAAACTAAAAATTGAAGAAA
>JAAEAF010011496.1:0-17808 GCA_011037195.1 Triatoma infestans | reverse complement strand
ACAAAAAACTATAACCCAAAAATTTACAATAAACCAAAAATACAACTTAGAAAAAATAAAGGAAAATACAAAAATGAACGAAAAATTTCTTAATTTCTGACAATATAAGTGGATGAGAAAATGATGAGAAGCATTATAAAAGGTGCAATAAAATTATAAAAAAGTGTATCAAAATGAAAATAAAAATTAAAAAGTAACTTGCATGAGAAGGCGTAAGGACAGATCAGCGTACTTCGCAAGTTATAAGTTAAGAATATTAACAATTATACGTTAATAACAATGCTGAAAGAATATATTCTAATTTAAGTATCAAGTCCAATAATAACAGAATGACTTAATGATAGAGATAATAATGAAGTTTCTATGAATTATATATTTATTCATTTATAATAAAAGATCTAACTTTAAGGCAATTAGTAATGTAGTAGTAGAGATTCCTTATTTTGGAGTCACTGTTTGAGGAAAGTATACTGGGAAACTGGTCTGGCGTTATTGAGGTAACAAAAGGGATGTAGTGGTTACGAATAGAAGAATATATTGGGCAGACAACAATTAAATGGTACAGATCTTCTAAAATGTTAAGATTACAGATGGAGCAGAATTTCACGGGGGTTAACTATAAATGAAGCTATGAAGGAAAAACTTCTGGAATAAGTGTTCTGACTAGCATCGAAACGAACAAATGAAACATTATCTGAAACAAGCCGCTTTCAGACAACGCGATAAAAAAAAAGAAGAAGATTATTGATCTGTTAATGAGTCTCAGAATATGTGAAGTAATATAATGATTGCTTATGGCAACAGTGCAAGTGATAGCAGTGGCCAAATCATAACATAGTGTAATTTGCAAATCTAAGAGAATAACACAGAAATATCAACGCAATCAAATAAGATAAAGTAGTTTTAAACAACTGAAATTGTCATTGAAATTCGACTGAATGTTTCAGCACCTTAACGTAATGATCTAAACATTACATTTTCATATATAAATAAGCAAAGAAGAGCATCATAAAGCTTTACAATTTACTAACATTATTCTTTAATGCCGTGCATTCAAAAAAGCCGAAATAACCTGAGCACTATGAAGTGACGTAAATTTCAAAATTAATAAAAATAGAAAAAAAAACCTTGTCTCATATAATTGAAGATGGAAACCAATTTGGCCTTGTACAGTTTGCGTTATCACACTAAAAGATATCCTGGAGATGGACGAATGACGAAACCAATTGAAAATCACGAAATGAAACAGGCTAGTATGGAAAGAAATGCCCATCATCATCTTTTCAGATTTCCCGATGGTTTTCCAGCAAAGCAGACCCAACCATCCTAATCATGAACTACGCTTACACTGCAATACTCACACATTGCACAAACGGACTGCGATATGCAGTCGCTAAACGCACGTTCGCTAGGTCGGCTTCCTATAGTACACTCACTTCTACCGGTATATCCCGTATAGGTGACTGCATACAATGCAAAAACACAAACTGCAAGGCAGCCACGCAATAGATCTTCTACGTTGCACTGGATTTGGCTTCATAGCTATACCATTTTCACATGTACAACTAAATAACCTCAAAATAAAAACATTAATATTATTCAATTACCTTTAACATTTTCAGCCGTTGCAATAATGGTAATCCTGCACCAATTTTGGGTGATGCAGGTGCATCGTCTCCAGAGTCAACAAAAACTTTTGCCATTCTTACCAGAGGACTTTTGGGAGAATCTTGGGTTTCTTCATCTTTGGTCAAAGGATTTAATTCAACACATTCAGAATCAGACCTTAAAAAAATCAGCTCCTTAATCAATAAGAAATCTTTTAATGCTTTTAGAATATTATTTATTATAATTCTCCGAGAATCTGCATCAATCGGCAAAAATAAAATAGATGAGAAGCCAGACTATAAATTACCTGGCACTATTCGCCCCTCTTTTGAGTACATTTTTAAGACCAATAACATCTGATTTTAGCTTTCTAACAATACTCTTTGGTGAAGATTCTGTAACCGTTTCTGTGGCATCACCATTTTGATTTCTCCGTTTCTCTTTTGATTGTTGCACTGCAATTGAATAGTATCACTAATAATTTAGTGTAAATAAATGTTTACACTATAAATAATAATTTTTTAGACGTTAATATTAAAAATAAAGTTCTAATATTAAAAATTACTTTTAATATGATTTGGCGCAATAGGGATAAACTATAATCGTTACCACCAGGTTAAATTTCGTTCAATAGGACAAAAGGAATATTTATTCAAACTTCTGTCACTGATAATTTGAAAAATTAAATTGTAGTTGTTATAGTCTGGCTCAATGGAGCGCGCTGCTTGTGTGTGATAGGCATATTAGAGTCTGGAAGGTTCCACTATTATATAATGTCTTTTGTCCGGTTAATATGTCATATTAGTAATTGTGTGTTAAAGACTGTGTCGTTATTCATAGAACACCAACTTAAACATGGAATCAGGTGTATATGTCCGGTTTTTAATAAACTTCAAGTGTGCCTGTGAACTTAGTGGTGTATAAACAATTTCTTGTGAACTTAGATTAAATTCTTTGTTGACAATTTTCAAGTTTACAATTAATAATAAAATTATTATTATTGGTTAAAGTTCAGAATATGGGTACTATTGTATTCACTTACCCCCTCAATAGGGCGGATCGGCTGGCCAGGGAGGGATCGTCATTACCATTTGATGGTCCTGAACCAGGCTGGCCGTTACAAAGACGTTTCGCGACAAACAGATTAGACTTTGGGAGACGAGAGCTTTGGAGAAACGCTGGGGGGACACGCAGGGGTGCCTCCAAGCCAAAAGATTTATAAAGGCAAGCAAGCAGGGAATCTCGGAGTATCTCCTATCTCTTAGTAGGACGGGTTTGAGGACCTTGGTAGGAATAGTGACTGGACACACTTGGGTGTCCAGTCACTTGTTTAACATAGGGAGGACGCGGAGTCCCATTGTCAGAATTGTGATGACGGAGTTAGGGAAACGGTGTATCACTACCTATGTCAGTGTCCCCGTTTCGCTGGAACTAGGTTTCGTATATTTGGGAGGACACCACTCTCGCAGGATTGCCTGGGCGAGTTGGAGTTTGGGGATATCTTGAGATATTGCAGATTAACCGGCAAGTTACCGGGGGAGATTAATTAAGGGGTTACGGGGGGTATCGGGGAGATAAGAGCCACATAGGCTTAGGTCCCACGCCTTTCGGCACCCGTTTTGATAATAATAATAATAATAATAATAATAATACCCCCTCAATACCCCCACCCCATGGCACCACCTGTTCTGAACTTACCCACTTACCCCCACTCAATACTATAACCTAACATACAGTGGCAAAACAAAAGGTATGAAATTATCCAGGTGAGAAAACAGGCAGGTGACATCTATTAATTTAGCGGGTAGCACGTTCGACCTAACGGACTCCTTTACATACCTAGGTGCTATATTAACTGAGAGAAATGGTTGCATCAAAGAGATCAAAGCTAGATTGGCTGCGGGTAACAGATGTTATTTTGCGTTAACTTCTTTGTTAAAGTCACGGGCATTGTCTGGAAAGGTAAAGCTGAAAATATACACCACCTGCATTAGGCCAATAGTGACTTATGCCAGTGAGAAATGGGTGATGACGGGGACAGCAGAGAGGATGCTGAATACATGGGAGCGAAAAGTGTTGCGGAGAATATTTGGTCCTGTTCGCGAAGGGGAAATATGGAGATGTAGGACCAATAGAGACTAAGAATGTGTGTTTCTCTGAGGGGGATCTAGTGGCCTTTATAAAAAAAAGGCAGATTACGTTGGTTAGATCATGTCCAATGAATGGAGAAAGAGAGGGGTCCTATGCGAGCTTTAGAGGGACATCCAGTTGGGAGTCGCCGTCGAGGAGGCCTCGAGTAAGATGGCTGGATAATGTGGAGAAGGATTTAAGAACCTTGCAAGTAAGGCGCAGGCGCATAAACGCTGAGGACAGAGAGGTATGGTCAGAGATTGTGGAGGAAGCCCAGGTCCTTCAAGGGCCGTAGTGCTACAAGAAAAGAAAAAAACATACAATGGCACCCGTTCACATTCTGAAATTTTACCAAATGGGTCTGGCTTTGTCTTCAAAGGCACTTGTATTGTTATACCAGCAAAATTACATCACGAAATCCTAAAGGCCATGCATCAGAGCCATTTAGGAATAGAAAAGTCCTAGAGTTTGGGCTAGAGGAGTTGTTTACTGGCCTGGAATATCGCACGATATCAAAAATAAGTCGAGACATGTCACACATGCCAAACATATAGAAAATCTAATCAGCCAGAGCCACTGATGTCCCATACTTACCATGGTCCAAAGTGGGTATAGATTGTTTACAGTACTCCAAAATAGTTGATTTAATAGTTGAAGACTATTATAAAAGACATTTCACTTTTTCTGATGTTAAATAAACAGGAACGTGTTATAGACGTGGCTCACTGGAGCGCGTGTATGTGATAGGCGTATTAGAGTCGGGAAGGTTCCACTATTATATAATCTCTTTTGTCCGGTTAATGTGTCATACTTATAATCTTAATAATAAATAATTGTGTTAAAGACTATGTCGTTATTCATAGAATACCAACCTAAACACTAGCCCAAGATTGAGGATTTGGTGGTAACATCTCGGTAAGTCATTTGATACAAACTAGCTGCTAAGTAAGTCTTTTTCAGTCAATTTAAACCTATTTCAATCATATTAAAACTTTGCTTAACCAATTAATATCCTATTTTGAACAATTTGAAAATTTGGTGATAGGCGTTCGTCCATCATCAGGATGATATGTAAGGCTATCATGGAAAATATTTCTTATGCTTTCCAGTTCTGCGGACCAAGCCATAACAATTTGAATATTGTTTGAATCAAACAAATTCTTTTTGGAACCAATTTGTTAGAGTTTGTTATACCTTAAGGGCTGTGGCCGACAACCCACTGAGCTCATCCATAGGGATGAATGCTACGAGACTATCCATAACTGGTAGCTTGACAACTGCAGGCTCGGGACCAATGAACTCGGAGGCGCCTAATTTGGCAAATCTATCCACCTCCTCATTTCCCATATGACCTTTGTGCCCAGATCAGAACAACATCCTTTGAAAAGGAACATACCAATATTAACATAGAGGTGAAGACACAAGAACTCAGTGCCTTACGCAACCTGACTATCCTAGCAGATACAAACCCCCTTTCAAATTAGAGTTACATACCCGCTCATCAGAGACACAGCAAAGAATAGCATAAACCTCATCCTGGAAAACAGTGGGCCATTCACCAAAGAGGTACAAATAGACCGCAGCACCAGACGACTTTCCTTCCATTCTGGAACCATCCGGGTAACACCTGAAATAGTTATAAAGTATCACACCAGATGGACCCAACGTTAACTAGCTTCCTTAGAAGGCAACCGGACACTGTAAGAATGGTCAAAAACAAAAGTCTTAAACATCTTATAAAAAGGAAACCCTGTAATAAGCCTATGTATTTGTAGTTAGTTTGCCAAGTTTGAGAAGAATCATTGGAATAGTTTCCGTGAAGATTACGTGATTCTGAAAAAAATTTCTGTAAAGTTGCTGTTTTGGTTGACGGATTTTGACTGAAATGTTGGTGTTGGATCCATTGATCCCTAAAAGAAATACCTAAACAAAATATCAAGAATACCTAAACGAAATATCAAGATTCCAGCTTCGTGGATTTTTTGATCTTGGGTTATTTTGTTCAAACATATGTACATACAAACCATTAGCTAAAACTTTCTTCCTCGAAAATTTGGCATGCTCGCAATGATCGATTAGCTATTGTAATTGGATTATCAGAGGCAGATCAAAGCCCTCTCGGGTAAGAATGCTGATTGTATTGGATCCAAATAGTTATTTACCTAGGACTAGAAGCTGGTTAGAAATAACATCAATATTACCTTTTTTCAGGTTTTAGAGTGCGAGATTTAGAGCCCATTTTGGCCAAAGAAATTTGGAGGGAAGCACCTTGATGTATTTAGTTGCATTCGGATTGACTGGGAACAATTTTGAAAAATATTTTATGGAGTATGATTTTAAACGGAGCTAAGAGATTTTAAACCTAATTTTGAATCTTGAAAAATTTCACATCTCGAATATGATTAATTCTTAGGCCTAATCACAAAATCTGTATAATATTCATTTAATATTGACGTTAGAGAGAAAGATTATAATAGAACCAATATACTACCAGTAGTTCTCCACGCTTTGTTAATACTTTGCGATTCTTTAAGCCTTTTTCGTCCAAGCGATTGTAAAATCTCTTGTGCTTCTGGATAGTCTTTCATGGCAGCCATTACATCTTCTCTGGAGAGACTGAACAATTCTGAGTAACCAACTGATCTTACATCTGCTGTTCTCCTAATTTAAATTTAAGAAATAAAAATTATTATTTGATTATGTATGTTGGAACCCCAACTATATCTTCTTATAATTGAACAGCTACATGATTTTGTAAATAAATGTATCTTTTTATGTATATATGTTCTGTATAAAAATAAAATAAAAAGAAAAGAGGCAAATAGCCCAAAATTTAAAAAGTCTTTTTCAAGACGAGGGAAGGCAGTGTAGTTCTTTGGTTGACACAGAGATAGCGGCACAGTCGCAACGCCAGAGCGCGACACGGTCGACTCTGCTTTATAAACGGCACAGACGGCCGGGTCCGCAACAGTATTGGAAAAAATTTTAAAGAAGAAACAACTAACTATAGCAAGAAGGTTACTGCCTGGCCTTACTTACAAGCTGACGGAAATCTCTGTAGCAGCCAAGAATTGCACTGGCCGGACCAACATAAATACATCACTTTTTTGATAAACATTTGCTGGAGAGAGAAGAGAGTGCTGAGGACCGAGCCGCACTAGCACGACTACACCGGCTACAGAGGCAAGAGAATCGCTCACGCCACCACAGTTCGAGGTGGAGCAAGGAACAGGTCTAATTGGTACAGGGGTTTATCGGGGTGCTGGCCACACTGCCGGGGCTCCCAAAGCCGGTTGCCTGTTACAAGCTCACGGCCCTTTTCAGGGCATCTCATATCACTTTCTGTGGGTTGGCGTAGTGTTCTTATTAGAGCAGGCGCATAATTCACTTTTGCAAACATTGAGGTCGGCCCTTTTCAGGGCCACCCCAACTGTCTGGTTTCCCCACGGGGCGCGCCGTTAGTGATTCTGTGCCGACATATTTGTAGCCGGCCCTGTTCAGGGCCACCTAGTGACGTGTGAACACTACTGCGGCTAAGAACATTGCTGTGCCTACATAATTGTAGCCAGCCCTTTTCAGGACCACCAAACACGCACGCACTCGAGTGGTGAAAGGGATAATTTTGTATACTGGACTCTAGCCTTCGTCCACACAAGTAATACAATAATTGGTGACCCCGACGTGATGACTGAAGCGAAGTATACACCGCTCGGGCCTGCTCCGGACACAGAGGGCGTAAGCCTCGTCAAGTTGCCCCAGTTCTGGGAGGAAAATCCATCATTATGGTTCCTTCAGATAGAAGCTTTATTTGGGGCCTACAAGATCAAGAGCGAGGCTGGAAGATTTCAAGCCCTTGTTGGTCAGCTACCATACCAGGTGCTAACTCAAATAGCCGGTTCAGTGCAGTCACCTGGCCCAGAGCCTTACACATCAGTAAAGGAGAAGCTGATATCTATCTACAGTCAAAGCCAGGAAAAAAGGATACTAAGGCTTCTGGAACAGACACAGCTTGGCGACATGACTCCTTCACAGCTGTTGCGACACATGCAAAACCAAGCTGGTACATCGATGTCGGAAGGCGTCTTACGCACCGTTTGGCTGAGAGCACTACCGCAGAGAGTGAGAGGGATTCTGGCCGCTATAGAGCAGGAGGACTTAGACAAGTTGGCCACTGTGGCAGACAAGGTAATGGAGGTAGACTCCAACACCTCAGTTCACGCTGTGATGGATAATAACGGCGACAGGCTTGCTCGACTGGAGAAGCAAATACAAGATTTGCACGAGCAATTTTCTACATTGGCCACTACCATACAGTGCGGCAACCGAGGAAGAAGTAGGTCTCGCAACCGTGACCAAGGAGCTTCCAAGAACGGTTCTTGCTACTACCACAATAAGTTCCAGGAGAAGGCCATAAAGTGCAAGAAACCTTGCAATTGGGGAAACACCAGCCAGCCGTCAACAAATTTGACGCGGTAGACGGGAAGGCGGAAGCCGCTACCGCTAATAAATTCCGCCGCCTCTTCGTAACTGACATAAAAACAGGGACAAGATACCTGGTGGACACTGGCGCGGCGATATCCATCATCCCCAACTGTAACAAGGCCAGGGAACGAGATCCAGGATTCAGCCTGTATGCGGCTAACGGCACTCCAATACCAACCTATGGAGAACAAAGGAGGAGCTTGGATTTTGGCTTACGCCGACTGTTCGTGTGGGACTTCATTGTGGCCAACGTCACACAGCACATTCTTGGGGCAGACTTTCTCGCCGGAAGCAATCTGGTGGTTGATTTGGCCCAGCGCTGTCTAATTGACAAGATTACGGGGCTCACGACTATAGGTGCCATAGAAGTCGTAGAGCTGCAAGAACTATCAACTGTGCCACCGCACGTACCATTCAGGGAATTGCTGCTACAGTTTCCTGCCTTAACGATGGTTGGCTCGCATAAGGTACCCAAGACCAACGGGATATTTCATCACATTGAGACATCAGGACCTCCAGTATACAGCCATGCGCGAAGATTGCCGCCGGACAAGTATAAAGCTGTTAAGGAGGAATTCCAGCAGATGATGAATGACGGTATCTGTCGACCATCTAAGAGCCCATGGGCTAGCCCACTACATGTGGTTGGAAAGAAGGACGGAACATTGCGCCCTTGCGGTGACTACCGCCTGCTAAATAGCAAGACCGTGCCTGACCGTTACAACGTGCCTAACTTGCACGACTTCACGATCCAGCTATACGGTACTAAAGTTTATTCAGCTTTAGACATAAATAAGGCGTACCATCATATACCAGTGGCAGAAGAAGACATCCCGAAGACGGCTATAATTACTCCATTTGGCCTATTCGAGTTTGTCAAGATGACGTTCGGTTTAAGGAACGCAGCCCAGACATTTCAACGATACATGGACCACATTTTTAGAGACCTACCTTTCGTGTTCGTCTACGTAGATGATATACTCATTGCATCCAAGGATGAAAGAGAACACGAAGAACACCTAAAAATAGTGTTCCAGCGTCTAAGTGAGCGAGGGCTGACGTTAAGGACCGACAAATGCGTACTAGGACAACCGATAGTCAGCTTCCTGGGGTACACTGTATCACCAGAAGGGATCTGCCCACTCCAAGAGAAGGTGCATGCTATTCGGGAACTACCGAAACCGGCCACCATCCATGAGCTAAGGAGATTTCTTGGGATGGTAAACTTCTACAGGAGGTGCCTTCCTAATGCGGCAACCACCCAGCGGGAGCTCAACAAATATCTTCACCACGCTAAACGCAAGGATAAAACGCCTATAGTGTGGTCAAGTGAAGCAGAAGCGGCCTACGAGAAGACCAAGGAGGACCTTGCAAATGCAGCATGCATAGCACATCCTTCACCGGACTCTCAGCTTTCATTAGCTTGCGACGCCAGCAACATCGGCATGGGAGCAGTGCTGCAGCAACAGGAAGATGACACACTACAGCCGTTGGGATTCTTCTCTAAAGCGTTCAACAAGGCGCAACAGAACTACAGCACCTATGACCGAGAGCTTTTGGCAGTGTATGAAGCAATACGCTACTTCCGACCCATGATTGAAGGAAGGAACATCTTCATATACACTGACCACAAGCCGCTAACGTATGCAATGCTACAGAGCAACAAGACCTTGTGCCCCCGGAGATTACGGCAACTAAACTACATCTCTCAATTTACCACGGATATACGCTACCAGCGGGGAGAAGACAACACCGTGGCTGATGCTTTATCTAGGATTGCGGAAGTGACCGTACTGAATAACTTTCAGAATCTCGCTGAAGCTCAAAAGGTGGACAAAGAAATTGATGCCGAAGAAAAAAGGAAGACTCTTCGCCTGCAGCTAATTCCAGTACCTGGTGCCGACTACAGTCTTTTCTGCGAGACTACAAAGGGAACACCCAGGCCATACGTACCAGGTGAATTAAGGAAGCCAATCCACGAGCATCTGCACAACCTTAGCCATCCAGGGATCAGAGCATCAAGGAAGCTGGTGACCGCTAGATTCTTCTGGCCAAACATGGAAAAAGACATAGCAACTTGGGCAAAACACTGCATACCCTGTCAACGGGCCAAGATCAATCGGCACACCTCAACACCGTTTGGGACCTTCAAGCCGTCCAAGAAGTTTGAGCACGTTCATCTGGACTTAGTTGGACCACTCCCACCATCGGACGGGAAAGAATACCTTCTTACGATGATCGACCGAGCGACTGGTTGGCCGGAAGCTATACCTCTAACTAGCGTCACAGCTACCGCCGTGGCAGAGGCCTTCTACCGCCATTGGATAGCTCGATATGGAGTACCAGTCCGTCTAACAACTGATAGAGGAAGGCAATTCGAGTCGACGCTTTTCAACCAGCTAGCGCAACTACTAGGGATCACACATCTGAGAACAACGGCTTACCACCCACAAAGTAATGGAATGGTAGAAAGATGGCACCGTTCTCTGAAAAGCGCACTAAGAACAAGGCTGGAAAGGGGCCAGCAAATGGACAAAGACCTTGCCTACAGTCCTGCTAGGACTAAGGTCGGCTCTAAGAAGAACAACCGGGCTAAGCGCAGCAGAGGCAGTTTTGGGACAGCCACTACGTTTGCCCGGAGAAATATTCATGCCTCCTCGAACTCAAGAACTAACAGACGCCAGTTTGCAACTGTTACGGCAAGAATGGACACGAACCATCAGTCCAACGCAAGCAAAATGTTTTGTCAGCCCGGACCTGGACAAGTGCACTCACGTGTTCTTACGAGAAGAGGTTGACAGGAAGTCACTGACACCACCTTATTCCGGACCGTACCTAGTGCTCAAACGGGATGACAAAACTGCTACATTGCAGCTACCCGGCAGGGAAGATAGGATTTCGTTGGACCGACTTAAGCCAGCATACTTATTAGAGGAGAATCAACAGGATTCACAAGAACCTTCCACCGCCAACGAGGAGGAAAGCGAACAACGGTCAACTAGACCATCGAGGACCATCAGGCGGCCAGTACGCTTTACAACGTAGCGCTTCAATTAGGGCGGAGGCATGTTGGGACCCCAACTATATCTTCTTATAATTGAACAGCTACATGATTTTGTAAATAAATGTATCTTTTTATGTATATATGTTCTGTATAAAAATAAAATAAAAAGAAAAGAGGCAAATAGCCCAAAATTTAAAAAAGTCTTTTTCAAGACGAGGGAAGGCAGTGTAGTTCTTTGGTTGACACAGAGATAGCGGCACCGTCGCAACGCCAGAGCGCGACACGGTCGACTCTGCTTTATAAACGGCACAGTCGGCCGGGTCCGCAACAGTATTGGAAAAAATTTTAAAGAAGAAACAACTAACTATAGCAAGAAGGTTACTGCCTGGCCTTACTTACAAGCTGACGGAAATCTCTGTAGCAGCCAAGAATTGCACTGGCCGGACCAACATAAATACATCACTTTTTGATAAACATTTGCTGGAGAGAGAAGAGAGTGCTGAGGACCGAGCCGCACTAGCACGACTACACCGGCTACAGAGGCAAGAGAATCGCTCACGCCACCACAGTTCGAGGTGGAGCAAGGAACAGGTCTAATTGGTACAGGGGTTTATCGGGGTGCTGGCCACACTGCCGGGGCTCCCAAAGCCGGTTGCCTGTTACGAGCTCACGGCCCTTTTCAGGGCATCTCATATCACTTTCTGTGTGTTGGCGTAGTGTTCTTATTAGAGCAGGCGCATAATTCACTTTTGCAAACATTGAGGTCGGCCCTTTTCAGGGCCACCCCCAACTGTCTGGTTTTCCCCCGGGGCGCGCCGTAGTGATTCTGTGCGGACAGTATTGGTAGCCTGGCCCTGTTCGGGCCACCTATGACGTTTGAACACTACTGTCGCTAAGACATTGCTGGTGCCTACATAATGTAGCCAGCCCTTTCAGGCCCACCAAACACGCACGCACTCGAGTGGTGAAAAGAATAATTTTGTATACTTTACTCTAGCCTTCGTCCCACACAAGTAAATACATAATGTATTATGAAGAAAGCATCGTTTACTACTAAACTTATAGATATCATGGACAGGGTTCCCAATGAATTGATAAACGCAACTTTTTCTCGGAAACTGAGATAACTAGAAAAAACTAAAATATGCGTGTCCCCGTAGTTTTTTGTTAGAAAACCAAATTTAATTTGTAAATGTTTTGGTGCTTCCAGAAGCGAGATACAGGCACCAACTTCATTTTTTCAAATGGGGAGGAGTGGTTTTTATTTAAGAAATAGTAGTCCTCTATTTTTTGTAAGACAAAGTTACTTCGTAACGGTTTTTTGTGGTCTTGAGCGATATTTTACAAGTTATGAATGACAACATGATTCCTATAAGAAATTTCAAAATGTTATAACGATTTTTTGATTGAATAAGAAGAAAAGTACGATTTTATTATAAATTTTACTCCTCATTAATTACAGATCTTGCTCGAACTGGCCTCCGCCATTAGAGATGTATTTCTTTGGTCGTAAGGTACAATTGGCAGGAAAAAGCATGTGTATGCATCTCTAATGGTTGGGGGCCAGTTCGAGCAAGATCTGTAACTAATGAGGAGTAAAATTTATAATAAAATAGTACTTTTCTTCTTATTCAATCAAAAAACCGTTATAATATCATTTTGAAATTTTTTTATAGGAATCATATTTTGATTCATAACTTGTAAAATATCGCTCAAAGAAAAAAAACCGTTCAAGTAAATTTTTCTTACCTTAAATAAAAACCACACCTCCCCATTTGAAAAAATGAAGTTGGTGCCTGTATCTCGCTTCTGGAAGCACCAATACAAATTTGCAAATTAAATTTGGTTTTCTAACAAAAATCTACGAGGACACGTATTAGTTTTTTTCTAGCTATCTTAGTTTCCGAGAAAAAGTCGTTATCCAAATACCTTGGGACACCCTTCATGTATATATATATATGAATATAAAACATAACTTCTTTGTCATATAATAATTCCTGGTATACCAATAATTTCTTGCCCGGTAGTAAGCTGCATTGGAAAAAAGGAGGGTTTGGAAACTATGGGAAACGAAATAGGGGAACAATTAGAAAGCCGACCTGCTCTTGATACTATGATTCCATACCATAATATCCCTGGAATATTTAAAAAAAAAATTGCTGTACCTAAACTATAAAAATAAGTGCCCAATTTCAAATTTTGGGCCCCTAAGTGAGGAACTGGGACCCCTAGTGTTCACAACTAACCGGTCTAGCTTAGTCACGTACTGTCAAACGAGTAGCCGTCTTTAACACAAAAGCAAAAAGTTACAAAATCAAATCTGAATTTACAAAAAGGAAAATTATATTTTATTTGAGTAACTCTGATTGTTAATTATAATAATAATAATAATAATAATAATAATAATAATAATAATAATAATAATAATAATAATAATAATAATAATACTTTATTATGAATTAAATAAAGAAATACACTTTACAAGTATATATAAAAGTATTATACGGCTTGGACCTTCCGTCAGCCGGAGTTAGATGTAAAAAAGAAAAGAAAAGGCAAAAAAAAAAAACACTAAAAGAAAGAAAACTAAAAAGAACACTAACCTTAAAAAGTCAAATAAAATTAAATAAATAATAAATATGAATTAAAAAAAATTTAGATATAAATATTAATAATAAATTATTTAAAAGAAAATGAAACTCATCCATTAATAGTTACAGAAATGTAATAAGGGAAATAAACTAAACTCAATTAAACACTATTGACAAAGAAAAGTAAATGGATATAAAATGCATTATGAAATATCATTTACATAAGGAGACCTGCATACAAAATAAAATAAAACAAAAATAAATAAAAAATTAATGAAATTAAATTAAAAAAATTAAAAAAATAAAAAATTTGAAATATTCAGAAAAGTGTGAAAATATTAAGACAAAAGTATTCCAGCACATTTCTAAAGTACTAGATTTTCCTGGGCACCGTCTTTCGAGAGCCTTAGTTATGGAGGCCATCTATAGGAAGGTGTTTTGGTTTGCAAGCTGGTCCAACCTTGCGCAAAAGTATGGTTGTAATTTTAGTTTCTCCGCTGATAATATGTCTGTGTGGAAATCTCAGATGACTTCTTTAATTGCAAAGATAGGTTTGGCATGTCAGGAGGAGTCTGAGAGGTGTGCAAGAGAATCTTCCCGCTTTATTTTTTATAAGCAATTAGACCTTCAGGCAAAATTGTTCACCTTTGTTGAAGAGTCTAACTCCGACTTTCTCACTTTAAATGAATTGCGCTGGCTCTTCAAAATGAGGGCTGAATTATTATTTCTGAATTATATTCCTTGGATTGAAAGAGAGTCCGAAATTTGTTCCTTGTGTAACCTGAGAGTCAGAGAGGACTGTGTGCACTTTCTGGCTGTGTGTCCTATACTTTCGGAGTTCCGGGTGTGTTACCTCGGGGTACCTTCTTTGACTGTGGTTCAGCTCGTCAGTATGCTTAACACTCGAAACTGCAAGGATCTTATCAGGTGTGCACGGGCTGCTTGGCGTTATCGGTACAGTCTGGTTCAGGAATTTAATTTCTGAGCAAGTTTCCTTTTTATTTTATTGAATTTAATACTTTTGTCTTAATATTTTCACAGTTTTCTAATTATACATAAAAGAACAGAAAATAGTCTTAACAAAAGTATGTGAGGAAAAAATTAATAATAAAAATGAAAATTTAGAGAATTCCTTTTTTTAATGGAATGAATGAAATGATAAAACATTCAAAACAAACTACTATTTTTTTTCAGTACTTAAAATTGATTTAATTTTATTTATGCTATTTTTAACTTAATTTATTTCATTATCGAAATTCACTTTCCGTAAACCAGAATATTTACAACAACTAAAAAGCTATAGAATTCTTATTCTTATATAAATTAAACTATAAAAATTGTGCATCCAAAAAATGAATAACTTAAAAAACACTTTTGAGTTCACGGGTTTGCTAAAAAAACGGAATCTCTCCCACGTTACTGTGAGCCTCTTCTCAGGGTCATTACATCTTGAAAGCCAATAAGATATGAAAGTTGGCAGAGAAGGGTAGCATTTTTTTTCTCTTATTACAAAAGTGGCTAACCATATGAGAGCTAAATCTACATTGCCCACAATCACCCTCCATTCTACTCAATACTTTATACTCTTCTATTGTTACCCGCTTGGACCTTATACTTCGCAATATTGTCCTATTCATATTTTAACACATTAAAAATATTTTGGTGAATATACACTTCTATTTATTCTAAACATAATATTCCTACTACTCGTAATAATAGAAAATATGTTTTTCACTTACTTGTTTAGGCCATCCAAATTTAATATACCAATTTCTCCAAAGAAGTCACCTGCTTTCATGGTTTTTAAAACTCTTCCAGTTTCACTAATGATTATAAAGAAAAAGAAGCAATTATTTAAAAATTTTGTTTAAAAATATTTAATTAAAGTAGACCAAGGTTTAGGAAATTACAACTGGGGGGGGGGCGTGCAATAAATTTTGTGGACACTAAAGTCCTTGCCCAAACAATTATTACGAATGTGTCAACAGTGGCAAATAGAAAGATGTTGTAATGACATAGCAATGGTCAAAGCCTTCACAAAATATAACAAAAGGAAAGAATAATGTATAACTAGTGGCTCCACAGCCGGGTGCTGCCTTTTCAATACAAAGGTAACAAAGACAAGCACCGATAAAGCCCTGTCTATTGAACAGAAGCCACCTGGTCTTTGAAAGTCGCCGATGGGCGACCAAATCTGGCCACTGACCTGAATCACTGGTCGCCGACCTAACCAAGGTCGCACGCTACTAGAGATGTCTTAGTGTGAGAACTTACTTACTCACTTGACAGTGTGTGAGTAAGACTAATATAAACTTTGCCCCATGGAAGAGGGGATCATTATATCATTCATCATTATACGAGTAGCCACATCTTTATATCAGTATCATTTTACAGCAGCAGTTATACTTGAGTTCCGAGCGCGTCCCTATACAAGGTTTTACTTATAATTATTTTCATAGTTGTGCATATTAGTTTATTTATTATAATCATTTTAAATTATTTGTTATTTAACTCTTAAAATTATTTATTTACTTTATCAAATCATATTAATTGTAGTTACCATTAGGCTCATTCAAATTATTGTTAAAATATATTCTATTTTTATAAATTCAGTGTTAGTAATTCTCTAAGCTAACTTCCGCCTAATAAATCCCTCTTCAAGACATCTAACTTCATACCTCAGGAATCACGACAATTGATTCTACTACAATGTAAACTGTTTAAGTAGGGATGATGGACTCTGGCTGAGCTGCTGTCCCTGCTCAGGGTAAGAGAGGAAAAAGAAAAGAAAAGAAAATAACGGTTTTCCAAGCAAAACCAGGCAATAACATTTAAAAAAAAAAAAAACAAGGCTAAGGGAGTGATAACTTAGACTTCGTCAACCTCAGCATGGGAGATAAAATTAAGCCCTGCCCATTATCTACAGCCATTTATGTACAAGATGAAGGAGAAAGTTGGGGGCCACGTGTCACTCCTACTTGTTCTACAAATATCCGCCCTCATTCTTGTCAGTGTTGGATTAGTAATCAAGTCAACACTACCCAGAACATGCCTATTGCAATGTGAAAGAAAAGTCGGTTTATAAAAACCATTGAAGAAGCGATCTCACCGTAGACTTCATTGTATTGCTTGGCTTTAAGGATTACCTATTGCTAAAGTTCGTGCGAGCTTGTTCGAAATTGAATTTTCAAATTTCTGAATTTCAAGAAAATAAATTGGTCCACTAGCTTTCAGTAAACATAGTACCTCACTTAGAACTATACATACAAAGACCTATCCATAGAATATGTGGATGGGTCCGCCACGCTAGATAACATCTGGTACTTTTTCTGTCGTAGCATGCATATTCCTTTTGTTCTTAACCGGTTTCGGATTTTCATCCTTCGTTATTAAGTTTGTGTAGAGAGTTGACTTCAACTTAATGTTTCTGTTACACACTACACTACGTAGAAACAAGTCAAAAAAATGTTTGTCATTGATAACTACGTAAATTGTATTAAGGGAAAGTCGCGTGAGTGTTTCACACCAGATTTTTTTGTTAGTTATTTAATGGAAACCAAAGAATACCATGGTCTGTATTTTCTCTTACATCTATTCTATGAAAACAAATATACAACTACGATATAAAATAAAATTGTAATTACCTCATTACTTCCAGAATCCCATCAGCAATAATAAACATTTCCCTGGCTATTTCACCTTTACGACAAATTAGATCACCCGGTGTAAATATGTAGGCTTTCATTTTAAGTACAAGATCATGAAGAAATTCGGGTTGACATTCTTGAAAGATAGTCACCTGAAAATATTTTATTAAATTACCTAAATTGTAGCTGTTTTTTTTTAAGAATTAAAAAAAGTTAGGATACAGCGACCATTCTCATGCAAAACAATAGAAATTCCTAAGTCTTCGGGTTTACAAAGCGACGTTTCATGAATATTCGACTACTACACAATATGTTTTAGTTAATAATGCTCCTTCGGGCACCCATC
>JAAEAF010011495.1:0-15985 GCA_011037195.1 Triatoma infestans | reverse complement strand
TTAAAAAAAAAAAAAAAAAAATTGATGTTAATATTTTGTCTCTTTTTAACTTAACACATTTAAGAAACTACTCCTTTGTAAATTAAATAAATGCTTAATGTTAAATAAAAATATATAATTGCAAACAACAGGCTCTTTCCACCCCAAAAAAACAAGTACCATTCCTCCAACAAAAGAAAAAAAAAAGAAGATAAATATTATTATCTGTAATAATCTCCTTCTCGTCATATTCTGGTGATATAATGCTTAGTTTAAAAAAAAAAATAATAATAATAATTTGTAGATTTTATTCATGTAATTTAAAATAAATGTGTGAGATTATAATGGAAAATGCCTAAGAATGGACTGTTTTTTTAAAAATTAGAAGACAAAAAAAAAAAAAAGAAGGAAATTGAAAGAAGAAATGAAAATTATATAAAGTAAATAATTGTAAAGGACACATAAAACAAAAAAATGTATTTGGTAAGTAAAATGTTCTTTATCGGTGTACAGTAAATTTTAGAGTTTTAAGATTTATTAAATGGCATAATATTTATTAGATATTTTTAACTGAACGTAATTTTTGATTAATATTCATTCATTTATTTTTTTTTATATATATATATAATAAAAATTCCACATTTTTAACATTAACATCTTAGATTAAAAGAAAAAGGAGAAAGTTTTTTCTTTATTTTTTCAAAAATAAGACCAATTTTTTTTTAGATTACATCAATAAAATAATAATTATTAACGTTCAGTTTATTTTCATTGTAAAATTTCTCTATTTTATGGCAGAATTCATTCATAAAATATAAATATTTATGTCCCTTTAAATAAAATGGAAAATAAATTAATAAATAAATGTGTTTGATGTTAATTTTTCTCAATGTTTAGATGTTTAAGCCAAAAAACAAAAAAATTAAATAAAAATAATTTTAGTAAAACGTTTTAACTAGAACGTTTTTTCTGCCAGTGAGATACTAAACACAAATTTCTTTTCTTTTTTTTATAAAAAATAAGAAAAAAAAAAAAGGATAAATTAATGTTTGCCTGTTGCATTAAAAGTAAATATGTATGATAAATGCGGAGGTAAGTTGTAGCTTTAAACAAAAAACAAAAAACAAAAAAACAAAAAAAACAAAAATCTCAGATCAACATACACTTTTTTTTTTTTTTTTTTTTTTTTTTGCTTTTAATTTATTTCATACAGTGATATAATTTTTTGTGGGTCAAAAAAAGTTAAAAATAAATAAATAAGACACAAAAAATATAAATATTTAAAACTTGGTGTGTTTGTTAATTCATTAAAACTTAAAATTTATTTTTTTTTTTATTTAATTTTAATTTTATTTAATAATGAAAAATAAAAATGCTCATCAAAGTAAATTGTGAAATAGGACCACAATTTTTAATTGAATGTACTTGATTATAATAAATAAAAACTTGGAAATTATAAATTGCTTACAGAAATTTATTTTTTAACTTGTTTTTTTGTTTGTTTTTTTCTGTAAACATTTACTCTTTTTACATTAATTACCAAAACATTAAAAAATAAAAAATGGAAAAAGTCTGTCACAAGAAAAATTGTTTTTGTTTTTTTGGTTTTTTAATTTTCAAAATTAAATTTTAGGTTAAACTTTTTAATTAAAAATATAAATAAACAAATTAAACCATAGACACCAGAACACATAAATACTCTGTAAAATTTTAATTGATGTTAAATTGATGTTTTATGTTTAAATAATAATAATAATAATAATAATAATTATAATAACAACAAAACAAAAAATATAATTAATCTGCAAATTTAAAAAATCAAAATTTCAAATTTTATGTAGAAATTAATTGAATAATTAAAGTGAAAAAAATATATAAAAAGAATAGTTGTTTATAAAGTTTGTAATTAATTTATTTAATATTGTTTTATAATATATAATAAATACATGAAAATAATATTATAAATATAATATACATTACATACATGTGAAAGCTAAACTATGAAAAAAAAAAATAATTTAAAAATACATCAATAATGGAGCGGGAGAGGAAATGAGAATCATTGACTTTCTCCATTTTACTCTTTTTTTTTTTTTTTTTTTAATGCATGTTATGAAATATTTATTAAATAAATAAATATGTATGCATAGTGTAAAAATAAAAATTATTTTATAAGTGTTTTTCATGTGTTTAAAAAAAAAAGAAAGAAAAAAAAAATGTATTTATGCTGGTGTAAATAATTTTCTTGTATAAATATGTTTATTTCCTTTATTTGATAAAAAGAAAAACAAAACAAAAAATAATAATAAATGTGAAATTATAAAAGTTTGACGTATATTCTTAATTATAATTATCATACAAAATTTATAAATTATTTCATATATTTATGTATATATATATTTTTATTTATTTATTTACTTTTTGGAATAAAAACAAGTGCTTTTTTTTTGTTTTGTTTTTCTATTACACCTACATATTTTATTATTTATCTTATCGTTTATGTATTCTTTTATTTTTAACGAACTGGTATCGTTGGTTGCTTTTAAAAATATTTATTTTATTGTAAAATTATTGTTTTTGTTAGAATTAAATATTATTTATTTCAAAAATGGTATTATTATTATTATTATTATTATTATTATTATTATTATTATTATAAATGGAAAGCATTTAATGGTCCATATCTTTTAATATTATTTTATAGCTTTTTTTTTTTGTTTCAAAAAAGGGAAGAGTAGACCATATTTTTTTATTATTTAAAAGATTTCAAGATTTTGAAACAATGTTAACAAGTTATTGTTTATAAATGTTGTATTTTGGAGGACAGGGAGAGGAGCTTTGAGATGAACATTAGGCGGAGGCTGCCCTAATAGATCTGTCGTGAATCTCTTGGCAATGTTGAGAAATATTATTATTATTCAACGAAGGGGAGGGCAAACCCCTACGTTATCCAATGTCTCCCCGGGCCCATATAGCTACCCCTAAAACAACTACTGGGACTAGAACAAAAATCCAGGCCCAGGTTTTAACTATCTAAGTTTCACCACAGACCGAACAAATCGAACCAAAACCTTAAAAGGACATAGCTTAAGATCCTCTACCGATATCCTATTCCGGCCGATGGTACTAAACCTAATCTCCTCACAGCCCAAACAATCCGTAAATGCATGGGTGTTTCCTCTTGTGTCTCACAAACTCTACAAAAGTGGTCAGGCATGAGTGCCGTTGTATAGAGATGTGTCCTTAAGCCACAATGCCCAGAGAGGAAGCCTGAGAGAGGTCCGTGAAAGACATCGGATACCGCTAGTCAAAGCTCCGTCCGGACCCCCAAAGAGCATCTTAAATTGCCGACAACCCACAGCACTCATCCATAAGGATGAGTACTGTGAGATCATCCACGTCGTGTTGAGAAGTAAGGTGAACAAAAACTGTTTATAAGATGTCAAGTTAAAAACAAAGATAATGATAATAATTGTTGATTTACAAAATTCGAATTTTATTTATTTATGTAAATAAATTTTAAATACCAACAGCCAAAAAAAAAAAAAAGAACTCATTTCTTCTTATCTATTTTCTATAACATTGTTTCCGAAATTTTCAAGTTTTTTTTTTTTTGATGACACAAAATCAGTGTTTGAGAATGTTTAGAGTAGTTAAATTTTATTGCTGTTCAATTTTCAATATAGAGTTGGCAATTTCCTTTTTTTTGAAACTTATAAGTTTTAAGAAAAACTATATTTTAGCAACATATAAAGAAATTATTCATTATAAATTTGAAAAAAATAAATAAAAGGAAAAACTTACAACAAAAATAAACATTAAAATAAAATCTAATAATTTAGAAATAATCAAGAAATTATTTTTATATATTTTTTTTTTGCGCTAATGATATTGCGCCACCAAATCTTCAAACATCTTTTTGAAGCATCTCTATCTAGCCTGCTCTTTAATCGAGCTTTTAAAGCTCCAAATATTTCTCCCACAAATTTCTGATACCAACTTTCCAAAATGTTTCATAATTCTCTTCTAAAAAAAAAAAAAAAAAAATATATATCCCAAACAACCTAGGCCCACCTAAATCCCACACAAAAGAAAAAACGTATCACAAATTAACGCAATGCACAATTTTTTTTCATTCTTCATTCAGAGAAAAAATTCTTTTAAAATTATATAACTGAATCTCTAAAAAAAAAAAACACTTACTATTTTGCCTCCCAAGTCTTTTATAAACCCCGTTTATAATTTGCACTTTCAAATCTGCCCCAAATTTTGGGCAGCTCCCAGATAGTCTCTCAAAAAAAGAAATTGAAGATCCTTCATTCCAAAGTTGGATGAATTCGGGGAAAAATCCAATTTTTGTCGTGATATTATGTGTAAACTTTTGTTTGAAAAATTTGCACAAATATGACCCATTAAATTGATGAAGTATACAATTTTTCATTAAATATTTGAATAGAATCACTCTCATGTTCAGAATATATACTTGAAAATATAATCATTGGTATGCTGTTTTTTTTAAGCTCCCAAAATGATAATAAAGCATAATGAATAGTTCAATTTTATTATTGCATAAAGTTATTGAATTTGCTGAAATGAATTGTCGAAATACTGAATATACTTTAGATTTATTAATTTTATGATTTGAATTTTGGTTTAATAAAACTATTGTTAAAATGATAATGAGCTGCTTTAGAAGCTTAATGATCAGAGAAGTGGCCTTGCCACAGCATTAAGTTACATTTTATTGATGGATTGATTCACAGTTCAGACACTAGATTTACATATATATATATATGGTAATATACAGATATTCCAAACCTTGGGCTGCAATACTGATCGGTTATTAAACTTAAAGCCCACTAAAAAAAAAAAAAAAAAAAGTATTTACTTTTAAGCCTTGTTATTTAAATTAATTTACTTTTATAAAGAATAAAATGTTGAGACAATAAAATTACAGATCGGCTTAACATGTACATATAGATATATTTTTAAATTATCTGAAATAATGAATTTTTTTTTATTATTAAAAAATTAGGGCAAATTAAAAAGAAGGAATGAGATCTGTTTGATGTCAATTTTTAAAAGATATTATTCTTAAATATTGTACTCAAAATATAAAATGAAACTTATAAAAAAAAAAGTGAACAAAGAGAATAATACAATAAATATTTTATAATTTATCTTTTAAGTTTATTGATACAATATAATAAATACAATATATTAAGTTAATATAATAAATAGTATCTCATTTGGCAATAAAATTGCACAAAACAAAAATTTGGAGTAAATAAATTTATTTTTTTATTGAGACTGCATAAAGAAGTAGTTAAGTGATTATTTAAAAAAATAAATAAATAATTTATTATTATGTATAAATGTTTGAAAATTTATTAAATTAAAAATGTATTTAAAAATTAGTATTAACCTATTAATCAAGCTTTTGCCCATTAAAAAAACAAAAACAGATAAAGCAATCTATCTATTGGCTTAAAAAGTCAAGTTTTTGTAATCAAAATTAGGATAACAATTTAGGAAGGAAAAATAAAAATTAAATACTGTCAAAGAAAAAAAAAAACTAATCCCGACGATACCAGTAGAGATTTTAAATGATTATTTTTTTATTTCTTTCTGTATTTATTTTCATAAAAACTGTAATTACCAAATAATAAATTAATTTTCAGTGTTAATTATATATTTAATTTATTCCTAATGATATTGCAAACCTCACTTTTGATCCTGTCCCAGTTAAGCTGTTACAAGAATTTACATGATTTTTCTGTAATTGCAGAATTTTTCTTTTACATATAAAAACACAAATTTTCTTTAAAGTTGAAAGTTGAGTTATTTGGCCTAAGGTAAGTAAGTAGAGAGGAGCAGTTGAATGATTATATTTTAATCAGAAGATAGCTTCAATAACATGCAATGAATAATCACAAATAACATTTCTTGAAATTTACCATCTCAGATTCCTCAAAAACCCACATTTTTCAGGAAAAATGCTTCAAATAAAAGAAATAAGCATTTAAGTTTTTAGACAGTATACGAAATTTAAAGAAAATCTTTGAAATCATTTGTTGACAAAAACATGCAAAAATTCAAAGAATTATTTAGTTAGATCATTCCTATTAGTGTCACTAGCGCAGACTGTGGGAGCGATGAGAAGTATAAATAAAACAAGTTATTATATTTCTTTTCTTTTATTAGAAAACTTCAAGAAAAAATAAGACACAGTCTAGTTGTCTAAATAAATCCACAATCTAAAGTTTTAGTTAACCATTTGGATAATCATTAATTAAATTCAACATTACATAAAGGAAAACTAGTTTGCAATTTAATGGCAGGATATTTAACAAGATAAAGGTTTGAATAGTTTGTGTTGGAAGCATTTGGATATATATATAAAATGTATAGCACACCTCCTCCACATCACATTGTGATAACACCAGAGCGACACGCTCTGGAATTGGGCGAGAAAGGAAATATTATTGAGTTATAACCAGTTTCAGTTTATCGTAACACATCCCACACCATTGACTCCACTATCACCGTCTAGTTCCCTACCATCATTCAGATTACTGCTCTAATTCTGATATATTGTTTTCCGCTAACATCGACTAGAGATTTCACGCTTCAGAAATAAAATGGCAAATCTAATTTTATGGATATATATACGTATATATTTCATTTAAAGCTATGTAAATGTTAGCTAATTTATCAGAAGTGTGTATGTAGCAATGAGTTTGAATAATCATTCGAAAAGACGTTTAATGTTTTCAATACTTACTATACTTTCTTTCTTTTACTGTTATAAGTGGGATTGTGGTCAAATTATCAAAATTTAATTTTTACCAAAAATACACGTTTTGGGGTCTGCTAAATAAGAGAAAAATGTTTTTTTTTTTTTTTAAAGAATGGTCGGTTATGTGTGTGTCGGAGTGTGTGTGTTGTATGTATATGTGCATCCACTTCTGTAATATTAAGATCCATTATCATAGCTAGGATTTTCAAATTTCTGAATAAAAACGATTAACCCAGAAATACCAATTTACAAAATAGGTTTAATATTATTATTTTTTTTTTTTTAATTTTCTTTAAGTTTTGAATAATCGTTAAGGCAAAGATTTAAGCCTATTAATCTTATTTGAAATAGTATCTGAAAAAATTGATTTTTAGGAGTTTCTGGGCAATGAATTTAGGCATAACTTTTGCGGTCTATTTTGAGACAAAATAATACTTGGAAATAGCTATTTATAAATAGACCTCTGTTTTCCAACATGAGGTTTATGCTATTCTCTGTTGTATTTCGGATAAGCGGGTAATTAACACTAATTTAAATGGTAAACACATAAAATTTTTGCAACACATTTAAATCTTAATAATATCATGCAGATGATAGAATCATTTAATATTCCGAAATGGCACTTAGAGGAAGGCTAATGCCGCTGCTCCCCCAAGAGACCACCGGGAATGAATTTTCCCAAAAAAACGATTGAAATAAAAGTTGTAGCTCTTCATATATGTATATGTGTGTAGTTGTTATACTAAGTATAAAGAAAATCGTTGAAGCCGTTTTTGAGAAAATAACAAAACGAAAAAAATCTGGTATGATACACTCACACAACTTTCTCTTACTCCAGTTTCAAAATTGTAATTGACAAATTTTATAGTTAGTGTAACAATTTTAATGAATTCGTTGAATAACTGAAAAACTGTCAGTTAAAAGCGAACTCGGTTACGAATTTTCTGATGAAACTTGGAAATTTGGCTATCTATTATTTCTAATGAATTTTTGTGTGGATGGATAATATATAATCAAGTATGATTAGCCTTCAGAGCAAACATAACCCCACCTCCTCCGCCCAACAGCAACCCTAAATGACATTAT
Organism: Triatoma infestans; assembly: GCA_011037195.1. Classification (NCBI taxonomy): domain Eukaryota; kingdom Metazoa; phylum Arthropoda; class Insecta; order Hemiptera; family Reduviidae; genus Triatoma; species Triatoma infestans. The sequence goes on along the minus strand of JAAEAF010011495.1, from coordinate 8,121 downwards.
CAGGAGAAATGTTTCAAAAAAAAGTTGTAGCTCTATATATGTATATTACACATACATTGTCTAAAGAAAATCGTTGAAGCCTTTTTCGATAAAATACCAGAAAACTGAAAAAAAGATTTCAGTAAAAACGCACTTCCGGTCATCCGATTTTTTCAAACTCAGAATTTAAAAAAAAAAAAGTTTAATTCTAATTAATATTATTTAGATGACAGAATTGAAATAAGATTTTATGGGAAAACCTAGCTTAACCCTTCCCCTACAAGTGCCCTTAAATGAATTTTCCTAGAGAAATGTTTCAAATAAAAGTTGTAGCTCTTTGTATGTATAGTTGATATACCAAGTTTCAAGAAAATCGTCAGAGACATTTTTGAGAAAATCGCAAAAAAAGTGAAGAAAAAAAATTCAGTATTGTGGTACTTCCGGTTGAGGAATTTTGATAGACGACCTAGTTGGATCCCATGGTGATATCTAAACGGAATATCATGTTTGAACTTTCTACAATTTTTCGTTTTTGAGCTATGTTATTCACATACACACGGACGCACACAAATACACACACACACCATTTTCTTCGGACCACTTCTTTGGACTCAGGAGGCCTCAAAACGGATCGGTTTTCCGGTGAAAACTCGATGTCGAAAGTTTGGCACGATTACAATACTTCCTCTTACTAGCAGTAAGTAATTCAGTTAAGTGTAAATTCCCGTTGATTGATTTTGGCTAAAATCTTTGTGTCCTTTTAGATAGATCCCTTGGTAGAATTTTCTTTTTTTTTTTTTAATTCAATTACGGAAAACTCTCTATCGAATCCAACGGGTGGTACCTAAACGGAAGTTGAAGTTTTGTGCTTTTTGAGATATTTTGTTCTCTCTCTCTCTCTCTCTCTTACCCACACACACACACACACACACACACACAAACCAAGTAGGGAAAATTCAAGAATCCTCAAAGCAACTTATAACTTTCGATGTAAACTAAATTTCAAACATTTATCACGCTCCCAATACTATTTCTTACTAAGGAAAAGTAAAAACTGTTGAGATTAGACACTGCAAAAAAAAAAAAAATAAGTTACAGAAAAACAAAAGTAATATATAATTCATCAGATTGAAGACTTTTAAGAAAGTGAAGTTTGGAAGGAAAAAAAATAAATAAATAAATGCTTTCCCTTATATCAAGCGGTAAGGGAATGAAAAGAGTTGGAACAGAAAAAAAGAAGGTATAAACTTAGTTGAAGAAAACGACTCCTTTGGGTGTAATCAGGATTAAGAGTTATTTTTACCCTTCGATAAAACTTCTTCACTTAGTTTGTCAACTTCCTCCTCGGTGTGACCAAGTTTTGGACTGTTTTTTTTGCAAAATAGGTTACATCTATTCAAATAGCATTATTATTATTACTGAAACTCTAATTTACATTAACTAATTATAACACTGAAATAAACTGAAATGTTTACAATTAGTAAAAAAACAGTATAGTGAATATAGAGAGAGAGCCATATAGTTTCAAACCAATTATAAGTTTATATTTGTTAAAAGTCAATAACAATTATGGTGAGGCCGTCCATTATTTTAATTGGTACTTCAATAATTATTATATTGTTTCTTTATTCATGTCAGAGTAAACAAATAAATAAATATTTTTTTCCAACTAATTATTATTGTGTTTTACATTTTCATTTTAGGTCATATTATTCAGTAAAGTCTGCAGATCGAGTTTTTCTTCTAGCGTAGTACACTGAAAACCCAGCTGACAAGGTTAATGACTTCACTATCGCAATACAACAAAGCTTATGGAAGTCAACAACCTACATACATCCTTCGACAACAACTCTACCAGCTTACAGTTTACCACTCTATATTCGTACTCTAATTACAGCCAAAAGACGAGCTAGAAATCAGTGGCAAAAGTACAGATATCCATCAAAGAAACGAAAATTGAACAGGCTAACTAGACAACTTAAAATAGAATTACAGAAATACTACAATGACAGACATGCAGACTACACTGAACAACTTACGGTAGAAAATAAATCTCTATGGTCTGCCACGAGGACAATATTAAAGTACAAGCAGGCTTCATCCCCACTATGTCAGGATAATGGTTCTTGGACCAAATCCGACGAAGAGAAGTCCAACTTATTCGCAAGCTACCTGTCAAACACATTCACACCACATACTGATTTACTAGATCAACAACACGTAACAGAAGTCAACAATCGACTGAACACTCCACTCCAGCTCAGCTTGCCACCTAAACCTTTTACCCCAGCAGATCTACTATATGAAAGTCATAGACTACCAAACAAATCGCCCGGCTATGACCTAATAACTTCCAAAATACTAAAACAACTTCCAAAAAAAGCAATAATATTCCTCACGCTCCTTTATAACTCTGTTCTCAGAACTACATACTTTCCCATTCTATGGAAATTTTCCGTTATCAAAATGATATGCAAACCAATGAAAACTGCCACCAATATTACTTCATATAGACCGATCAGCTTGCTTCCAATCCTTTCCAAACTCCTCGAAAAGCTTCCCCTTAAAAGACTGTATCCTCTAGTCGTACAACAAAATATACTTCCGGATCATCAGTTTGGATTTCGGAGACATCATTCTGCTACCCATCAGGTTCTTAGAGTTGTGGAAGCATTATTGCCCGAGTATTTTCTTAGATGTCGCTCAGGCGTTTGACAGAGTATGGTACGAGGGCCTGCTGTGTAAGCAGAGAGATATCGTTCCTCATACTTACTACCTTATCCTAAAATCATATCTACAAGACAGATATTTCAGGGCAAGCTGTGGAACAGGAGAATCCTCTATTCAGTTGAGTAGAGCTGGTGTTTCCCAAGGCGTATCCTCGGACCTCTCCTGTACACCTTGTACACAGTAGATATTCCACAGCATCCAAATACCATCATATCTACCTTTGCGGACGATACCGCAATACTGTCCCCTCATATCGATCCTGTTGTTGCTGTCAGGGCTCTCCAGACGCACCTAGACCAACTCCAGACCTGGATAGTTAAATGGCGAATCAAAATTAATCCAACCAAATCAAAGTACATAGTATTTACGCTTCGACGTAAAATCCTACCACCTGTATTCAATAACCAAATCCCTATTCAATCAGCTAACATTGTACGTTACCTTTGACTATACTTGGACAGACGATTAACATGGAATCCACATATCAGACTGAAAAGACAAGAAGCTAACCGACGCTATAAACTCCTCGCAAGGCTCATCGACAGACGATCAAAACTAAACTTAAATAACAAAAGACTTTTATATCTGCTGTTACTAAGACCAATTTGGTCATACGGTATTGAAGTATGGGGATCGACTAAAGTTCCAATTCCCAACGCATCCAATCCTTGCAGTCAATAATTCTTCGCAAAATCCTTAATGCTCCATTTTTTATATCTAACCTCACAATCCACAATGATCTGAACATTTCTTTTGTCAACGACTTAGCAAAATCTCGTTTCCTCAAATTTCATTCCTCTGCAGCAGCTCATTCCAATTCTCTTATAGAACGGCTCTCTTGTCCTACAATACCAGGCAATCCCCTAAGGAGATTGAAGAGGAGATGGCCCCGCCATAACGGAGTGTCACCACTGGGTGGCTTCTCTAATCTAAACATCCTATTGCTGCATCAACTATCATCATATTTACTTGTTATAACTATTGTTATAGTTGTAAATTTCAAAAAAGAGAAGGTCATATTATTCAAATAGAATATAAAAAAAAAAATCTGGTGAGAAACACACGACTCTTTCTCTCACTCCTGTTAGTACAATTATAATTATATGACAAATTTTCTCATATAAACACAAATTTCACATATGTGTCCTAACACTGTAGACGTAGTGGAGATAAGTGACTTATGTTATCAGATAGTGAAGTGATTATATAGTGGCCGCGCGATCACCTTTTCTTCTACTTAACAGCGATGACTCATAAAACACTATAATGGGAACCGAATCTCTAAAGATTCTTAGGATCTGAAGCACATTAAATGAAGCAAGTTTAGTTATTCCCTAGCTGGCCAGATTCATATAAGTAGAGCGACAACAGTACAGTGGAGAACAGTTTACGCTCAGTTTACATCATCCAGTCAGCAACCTACCTTCTACACCATCTCATCACTCAGTCTGTCTCTTTATATTTCTCTCGCTACCTAACTATTATTTTATTGTAAAGTCCTTGCAGTTTTTGTGTAGTTTCCTTTCATTATACAGTGTTGAGCAATATTTTCTAGTTTAATTCTCTAAAATCTATTCTCTTTAATTCTCTCCTCTTCTCACATCCATTATATTGAATTAGGAGTACCTCCTAATGAATGGTTAATGGTGGCATCTCCTAACAGGTTTTCAATGCCCTGTAACCATTCTCGTATCATATTCACTTATTATCCTTGTTGTATAGTTATGAATGTCTAAATTAAATATATATAAAAAAAATTAATACTAATATTTATCAGAAGTATTGCTAGAAGTCCAAATTTGAAGCAGTTCTATCCAAATTCTAGAAGTGCAACTTTACGGCCCGGTGCACACATCCGTTTTTTAAACGTACGGCACCGGAATTGCGGTGTGGGATACACATGAGTCTATGCGATACTGCACACATACATCTGGCAACGCTGCGTGACCGCACGGCCAAGTTGCGTGCATTTTCTGCCGTAGTTTCCCGAGGCACCGCAACGGCACAGCAAACGCAACTCCGTTCTCTCAGAGGCTTGTTGTTTGTTGAACAGTGCACACGTCCGGTGATCTGCCGCAATCGCAAATGGCCGAGTTTCAAGAGTTTGATATAGAATTGTTTATTGGTGAAGTGAAGAAGTATCCTGAAATATGGAATGTAGCTGCAGAAGAATACCATGACCGGATCAAGAAGAGAGGTGCATGGATAAACATTTGTCGGGCATTTTGTGAAGGATTCGACGAGAAGGGCGACATAGAGAAAAATGAAATATGTAAGTAAATGGATGTATCCAATATAGCCTCTTCTGTTTCAAGATAAATTTCTTATATACAAGGTAAGCAAATACCACGCGTTTTCTGTGATGTACGTCCATCTTTGTTGGCGGCAGAAACCATAGTGCCGTCAATTCACGAAATAGTGTGCATTGAGTTTTGCGTCGCCGCAACGGTAACGTAACGGCATCCTACCGCATGTGTGCATCTGGCCTACAGAATAGACCTTTTAGCTTTTTGGAATTATATCAAAAATGGCTATAACGTTTTCCTATAAACTTGGTATGATACGTACCTGCACTGATAAAATGTTTCAGTTTTTTTTTGTAACATTTTCCAAAAAATAAAATCTGGTGTGAAACACTCACACAACTTTCCCTTACTCTAGTTATCAAAATTATAATTGACAAATTTTAAACCATGTATAACAACAAATTTATAGAAATTCGTCGAAAACTGAAACAAAAAAAACTGTTCAGTAAAAGCGCACTTCCGGTTTACTAATTTTCTTAAAACTCGGAATTTTGGCCATCTATTTCTTTATTTCTAATTAATTTTGTTTAGATGATAGAATTATATAATCAACTATGATAGCACTTCAGAGAAAAAATATAACCCCACCCGTCCCCTAAAAGTGCCCTTAAATGAATTTTTTCAGAGAAATGTTTTAAATAAAAGTTGTGCATGTTTGTATGTGTAGTTTATTTAGAAAATTTCAAGAAAATCGTCAGAGCCATTTTTAAGAAAATCGCGAAAAAAGTGACAAATTATTTAGTGAGAGTGGCAAAGTAAACGCACTTCCGGTCATCCGATTTTTTTTTTCAAACTCGGAATTTCAACAACATATTTAATTCTAATTAACATTATTTAGATGGCAGAATTGTCTAATAAACTGAAATAGCACAGGAAGCCGTAACCTCACCCTTCCCCTAAAAGTACTCATAAATGAAATTTTCCGGAGAAATGTTTCAAATAAAAATTGTAGCTCTTTGTTTGTGTGGTTGATATGCCAAGTTTCAAGAAAATCGTCGGAGCCGTTTTTGCGAAAATCGCAAAAACGTAAAAAAAACAACTAGTAATGTGGTTGAGGAGGTTTGACGTAATAACCAACCTACTGTCAGATCCCGTGGTGATACTTAAACGGTATATTTATAGCCTACCTTTCTAGAGTTTTTCGTTTTTGTAGTATGCTGTTCACATACATACCTACACACTGACACAGACACACACACAGACCATTTTCTAAAAAGCTCTTTTTTTGGACTCAGGGTACTTTAAGTCGGATATTTCGGGTGAAAACTCGATATCGAAAATTTGACACGATTAACAATACTTCCTCTTACTAGGAGTAAGAGAAAGTAAAGACATAGTTGTGCAGATTTTGAGGCGTTAAATTTTTAAATATATGGGGTTACTTCACTTCCCTATCTAATGAGTTGGCAGATTAATATTTCCCCTCCTCTTTCTCCATCGGCCGCTACATTTATATTAGGTCAAATGAGCGAAATCTGATTTTTAAAGAAAATTTGGTCATTTTATTTTATATAATTGCATTAACAGGGGTGAGAGATAAAGTCGCGTGAGTGTTTCACATCAGAACTTAATTAATCAATATTATGCTTTATGTTGATAAAATTCAGTTATTCAAATATGTGGGTGTCTTTCAATTTGGAAATAGTAAGGATATTGTCATAAAGGAGATGAAGATTTGAGAATAGGAGAATAATGGGGAGGCATTCAACATCAATTAGTTTGAAGGATTCAATCCTTTCTATATAACACCGCCCCTTGTCTAGCTATGTATCCCCCCTCATCATCAACACACTAACTCCACACACACACACACATACACACACTAATATTAATATGTACTGGGGATAACAATGGCATATGACGTTACTAACTGAATCAAATTCTAGTACACAAGCAGATTCTGTTATGCCATGATCTCCCTCTGTTGTGGCTTGTTTAAATCTAATAACATCTAATTTAACCTGTCATATCTTATCTTGTATATTGTATATGTACATCTGCATATTTAGGTTTAATGCGTATATTCATTCATATAAATATATATATTCTTAGGGAGGAAGGATATTTAGTGACATAAATTTTAATATTTCTCTAATTGACAAATTTCATAACTTTATCACACAAATAACTTCTGGGTGAGTCTTGACCTCATCAACCTTGCGGTGTAGTGGTTTTACAAAAATAGCGCCATCTGTCTCTATCTAGCGACAATTTTTTGGACTCTGCCCATCCTACGCTGGTCCTTTTTTTAACATTATCCAACCAACTTATCCTTCTTCTTTCTTCCTCTGGATCGCCTGCCAGAAATCCTAACCTTCCTAGGAAACCGATCTTCTTCCATCCTGCTTACATGGCCGAACATCTCAGCTGCGTTCTCTCACCTATTTGATCGAGCGGTTCGCATTTTAACGTGGTTCTGATCATAGTGTTTCTGATACGGTCTTATCGTCAACTTTCCGAGGGAACCTCATCTCTGTAGCCTGCACGCGACTATGATCAGATTCCTTTATGGACCATAATTCGCCTAAGATAACTAAGTTCTCTGATCTTTCTTGTAACGGTAGTCTTCCACCTGAATTTTTACCCTTGAATAGATTTCTAGCCAATTTACATTTTTTTAATACAAATAATACTTTTCTTCAAATATAACATATATTTCCATTCGCTTCTTCCCTAACACAGAGAACAGCTTCCCCGCTGTCGCAATATCATAACCGATGAAGGTCTCCTGAGGTGCGATTATTGCTAGTTGAAAATTTTTATCTCACACAAATAAGAAACCCTAAATAATGACCGATTTGAGGTATACCAAAAAACCCATAAGTTTATAAAGAGAGGGAGAGAATATTTAGCTTGAATTAAAATACATTATCAGTATTTGAAACTTTGCATTATTTTTTTATATATTCACTAGGTAAACCTGGCCATGCTAGCTATGGCTCAATCTGATTTTAATTACTAGGGAAGTAAATAGAAGTATGATAGTTAACATAGATTCAGCAACAAAACACATCATTCAATTTAATATCGTACTTTGCGTTGCTGTGAACTGAAAGAAAAGAAAGAAAAAATGTTTTTAACTGAAAGAATGTTTCTAAGAACTGAA
>JAAEAF010011494.1:0-20982 GCA_011037195.1 Triatoma infestans | reverse complement strand
CCAACTCGGATAGGAACTTCACAATTGAAAACAATATTTTTAGATTGTTGCAGCAGTATTTGTAGGGAAGGGTGGGGCTTGTTGTTAGAGGGGCATGTTGTTACAGTGTAATTTTTAAAAAAATCGGCTGAGAGAAGCACTTCCTAAGAAGTGGTCAAAGTTGAAAGATATGCGAGTGCTGTTTGTTGTAACAGTTCCCGCTAAGATTCTGTAGCATATGGCGGCAACAAAAATATCATAGTGAAAGCTACATTTTATTATTGAAACCGAAAGCTGTGATCTGAAAACTATTAAAGGTAAAGCTTTCATACTTATGCTGTTCATACCTTCTTAACAATTATTTCAATCCAATATGGTTGCGCTAGTATTCTTTGTCCTATGTGTTTACGGATTAATTAGTGAAATAGCGTCAGTGGGGTTAGTTGTTTACACTTGGTTGGAGGCATGTTGTTACATTGTAACAATTTGCCCCACTGCATATCTTAAATCAAATCATGGCAGATCGTAAAAGAAATGAAGAAGCCAAAAACGAGAATGTGGGCAATTCTAGCAAAAAGAAAATCTGTGTCTCCAAAGCTGCGAATAAGAATAAAAAAAATAATTTGCCATCAACAAGTTCCGGCGAAGAAGATAAGAACTGGCTGAAATGTCTAAAACCATGGTCGCAGTCAACAAGGTGGAGAAAATTGAGTTGAGTATTTATTTATTATTATAAGTACTTTGTTTTTTTTTAAAAGAATAATACAGTAGATGCTAAAATACATTAGTACAAAAGCATGGCAAAGAGCCGTCTGCTAGAGTTTACAACCAATTACGAAAAAACAAAAAATAATACAAAAAAGAAAAATTATGATAACATCAAGAATTACACTAGAACTGAAACAGAACTGGGATAAGATATCAAAGTAAGAAAGAAAAAAAAAAGAAAAGTATTAACACAACTAATGGTTAAATAAATCAAACATCGTTTTATAAATTACAACAAAAAACTGAAAAGCTAACCTAAAGGGTCTGAGATCCTGACGTGCCTAACTCTCCAAGCGTGGCGGGCATAAGCAATTAAAGGATGACAAGGCCGTTGTCCGGATAGGTAAACAATAATTTCTCCTCCAGAAAGTGAACATTTGCCGAGATGGAGGAGCCGCACATCCAATAAAGCAGGACATTCTGCCAAGAAGTGAAACAAATCCTCCCGTACTTGGCAGTTACAGAGAGGACACATTTCTCGTTCGGAATCTTTCTCCAACCAAGGGGAATAATTTAGGTATAACAGTTCTGCTCTTAGTTTCAGCAACCAGCATATCTCTGAGAGTCTGAGGTTATTGAATAGGGACGATGTTACAAATGACTTATGGTCAGTGATTAAAGTTTTATACAAAAAAAAGCGCTCAGAATTCCCTGCACGACAGAATGACTCTTCGATGCGAACTGATCTAATTTTATTAAGTAGGTTCGAAAGTTGATCACTCCATTTATCACGATCATTAAGAGTGCAAGATAGGTCGCTGGAAAAATCACGCGCCATCGAAAGCCAGTGTTTAAACCAAAACAGTTTCTTCTGAATGATTTCAGTTGCGACAATTTTCGGGAGGCGATGATTGTCAAGAGCTAGAGTTCTGAGGCAGTATTTGAAGTGCAGAGCAAGGGTGAAGGTCTCCAACGGTTCAAGAGCACACTCAATCGATAGCACATAATTAGGCGTTGGAGAGGGAAGAGAGAATAATTTTTTTAAGAAAAATCTTTGGAATTTTTCAAGGATGTCATAACGCTGAAATCCCCAAGATTGGGCACCATATGAAAGAACTGCTCGTGACACACTCTTGAAAATCCTATATTTGGCGTCGAGAGGAACGTTCTTATTAAGAATAAAGTTAGCCCAAACCCGGTTTAAACCGAGCTTAGCTATCGACACTTTGTTTTCAAGGTGGGGGACCAGGGACATACGCGGAGTTAAAATGATACCCAAATACTTATAGCGGTTCACTACCTCTATCCGGGAATTTTTGTAGAACCACTTTTCTGAAGCCGCTAATCTACCTCCTTTTCGAAATATCATTATTTTAATTGAGTTGAGTACGTGCAGTGCAAAAGTTGGGCCCATTCAAAATGTGTTAAAAATGCCCCTAGATATATTTGCCACAATTGTAACTTGGACTTAGAGATGAGTAGTGACAGTGAATAGAAAGACAATGAATGTTTAAGCATTTAAGTTTGTTATAATCCACGTTTAGATCATAATCAAGCTGCTATTATTATTAAAATAAAGATCTGATAATTTGTTTATTGAACATATTTCAGTTTTTTATTTCCTTAAAATAAACACCCAAACATGTATTTTATACATTGTTACAACTTACCCTCCGCATGTAACAACAAGCACCACCGAAGGGCACATTGTTACAGTATGCGCATTTTAATAGTATTTGAATTTTTTAAATGTTACTTCATTTTGAAAAATCAAAAAAATATATAATTAGTAGAAATAAATGAGACAACAAATTAATCAATTTTCGGTGTAACAGCAACCAAAGAGTGTAAAGAGAAGAGAAACGAACCCAACCACTCTCTCGGACTGGAGTGGGGGAAACATATATATACTAGAGATATACAGTTCAACACAGTTCATACTACTAAGTTCATATAGCCAATCGCTACGTGTCATTACCCATTTTCTATTCTACCATACAGTATCATTACAAGTGTAAAGTCCAGGCAGACAGTGTCACTCATTATTATTTAACCCTGTCTTCTTATTTCATCAACCAGACCCAAATTCTCTCCACCTAAACTCATCCATTATATTCAGCAATTTTGAGTACAACATACAGCAATTAAAAAATGTTGACTGAAATTCGTTAACAACATGCCCCTAACCTCTCCTATAACTTTCTTATATTTTTTATAAGATGTTTATAATCTGCATCAGATTTTACCTGTATTTGGGATTAATCCTTACAAACAGGTTTATAAATAAAAAAAACTCTGATTAATAAATAAGTAAATAGATACTGTGTATTCACCATTGGCATCTTTGCTATATTCTTCTGGTAGTTTCTGTTTGTAGACAGCACCATCTGTCATAATTTTCGAATTGAAATCTTCGGTTGTCAATGGACAAGACCTCATGCCACCTGGAAATATTAAAATTAATTTTAGATTTGATTTATTATTTTTTTTTATATGAGTCATTTACTTATTAATCGATAACCCCCCCCCCCTTTTTCAATACTTTCTGTTACACCATAGTGACAGGAGGAAGTATTACGATAGTGATACAAATTTCGATATCCATGTTTCAGCGGAAAATACAGTGTGTAACTTCGTGCCCCCCCCCCCAAAAGTGATTTTTGAAAATTCAGTTTTGGTATCCACCATGCTATCCAATGTTATTATACATTCAGGACACAAAAATAATTGGACATATATTATTTTCTCACACTCTCACGCATTCGCCTTCGATGCAAGACTTTAGGGTACGATTCCTCACTCAGTGAGGACAAATTCGGCGTTTGATCCAGTCTCGTTAGAAAAAAAAAAAAAACAGAAAGAAACCTATAAACATTTTTGACTAGCGCACCTAGGTTATGCGTTCTGAAAAGAGACCAGAGTTGCGCACCTATGTAGCAAAAGTCAGAACTAAACAGCGAAGGAACCCTGGCTGGCTTTAACACACGTCCCTCAATATAAATCGCTGTCTGGCATGCTTTGTGACCCTTTCATGGGTTGTTGCGCCATTGATGTGTTATTACTTATATCCCAGCAATGTGGAAGCTTGTAATCGTGTCAAATTTTCTATTGTGACTTTTTTACAAAATGGTCTGTTTGTGTGTGTGTTTTGTGTATGTATGTGAGCAGCATAGCACAAAAACGTAAAAAAAAAAATTGCTGAATTTTCAAACTTAATATTAATAACGTTTAGGTATCATCATAGGATCCAAGAAATAAGTAGATCTGTCAAAATTTCTCAACCGGAAATATCACTTTACTGAATGTTTACTTTCTCACGTTTTTTTGGGGGGGATTATATCCAAAATGGTTCGTCAAAGATTTTCTTTAAAGTAATGTATAACAACTACACATATAAAGATCTACAACTTTTATTTAAAAAAATTTCTGAGGGGAAAATTCATTTAAGGGCACTTTTGGGGGTGAGGTGGGGTTAAGTTTTCATCTTAACTTCTATCTCAGTTTATTAGACAATTCTATCATCTAAATAATATTAATTAGAATTAAATGAGTTACTGAAATTCCGAGTTTGAAAAAAAAATCGCAAGGCCCGGAAGTCCCTTTTTTACTAAAATGTATTTGTCAGTTTTTTTTTTTTTTTTATTATTTTCTCTAAACAACTCCAAAGAATTATTTTAAATTAAATTAATAATGTAAACTACACATATATAGAGCCATAAATTTTAATTCAATTATTTCTTTGGGTAAACACATTTAAGAGCGATTTGGTGGGGGTAAATGGAAGGGTTATGTTTCCTTCTCTAAAGTTGCTATCTTAACAATACTACCATCTATAAAACAAAATTAATTATAAATAAATACATTGCCGAAATTTATTTATAATATTATTTCGAATAATAGTAAAATAATATTAATTAGAATTAAAAAATATGCGATAAGAGGAAGTTGTATGAGTGTTTCACACCAGATTTTTTTAAATTTTTTATGTTCTTATATTACTATAAAAGAAAATTATAACAAATAGATTCAAATTTCACACGATATTCTCCTACAAATTAATACAATTTAATCAAGAAATTTTCTTTGAAAATTGTAACAGCGCCAATGATCGATCCTTGATGTTGAAGCGCCTTAAATTAAAAAAAAAAAAAATTATAACGTTACAATATTTAATTGGTTACCCGTAGCCTTATGTAAAGAGTGTCAAAACCAAGATAGTTTGTGCATATTTAAAATTTAAACTAACTTTGTTTGTTCATGATATATGATTGGTTAGATTGGCACCAGAGTGCACTGGTTGTCATTGTGAGTCCACCACCAGTACGCGTCAAGCAGGCAGTCAGTAGTAATGTGTCTTAACTGTTTAATTTTATAATTAATAATTACTTCAGTTATTCTTTCCATATAATTAATATCGCCTTAAAAACAAGCTTTAAACAACAGACTTAAAAAACACCAGACAGATCTCCAATACATCTGTAAAATATTTTTTTTTTTTTTTTTTTTTTTCAGGAAAAAATTTCAAATAAAAGTATATGTTTTTTACTCCTAGTAAGAGGAAGTATTGTAATCGTGTCAATTTTCGATATCGAATTTTCACTGGAAATATCCGTTTTGAGGTCCCCTGTGTCCCAAAAAAGTGGTTTTTATCAAATAGTCTATGTGTGTGTGAATGTGAACAGCATAGCTCAAAAACAAAAAACCGCAGAAACTTGAAACTTGATATTCCGTTTAGGTATCACCATGGGATCTGACGGTGCGTTATGTGTCCAAATTCCTCAACCGGAAGTACCACTTTACTAGCTGTTTTTTTTTTACATTTTTGAGATTTTCTCAAAAATGGCTCACACGATTTTGTTTAAACCTGGTATATCAACTACACATACAAAGAGCTACAACTTTTATTTGAAACATTTCTCCGGGAAAATTCATGTAAGGGCAGTTATGAAGGAGGGGCTGGAGTTAGGTTTTCATCTAAAGTGCTATTTCAGTTTATTAGACAATTCTGTTATCTAAATAATGTTAATTACAATTAAATATGTTGTCGAAATTCCGAGTTTGAAAAGAAATCGGATGATCCGGAAATGCGTTTACTTTACCACTTTTATTAAAATGATTTTTTTTTTTTTTTTCACTTTTTCGCGATTTTCTCAAAAATGGCTCCAGACGATTTTCTTGAAACTACTTATATAAACTAAACAATACAAAGATCTACAACTTCTATTTAAAACATTTCATTGGGAAAATTCATTTAAAGGCAGTTTTAGGGGTGGGGTGGGGTTATGTTTTTTTTTCTTAAGTGCTATCATAGTGGGATTATACAATTGTTGTGGTGGTTGGTTCAGCAGAGCTGGAAAGCATCAGAGACATTTGCCGTGGTAGCCTGCTCATTTTGTGGTCATCGACCGGTTTCGGGCGTTCGCCCATCTTCAGGATGACACAGACTTGCACAGAGCAAATTTAGTTTACACACTGACTGGTTTAACTGTATTTAAAACTAAACTCTTAAACTAGGTGAAGGGGTATGGTCAGCTGGGTGGAAAAACATGTGTTTGGGTTGTTAAAGGGCAAATTTTCCTTACAATGGAAACAACACGTGGGGTCTAATTTTTAAACTCTGTTGTTGGAGGGAGATTTACTTTACAATTAACTAATCAAAATAAAATAAAATATATAAAAATAAATTAAAAATTAAATTAAATAACGATTTAAACTACACATAATTTAAAATTAAAGCGATTTGTTAATAAATTAATTATAATATAAGTGTCATTAATACCAAGTTATAGAAAAGTGTCATTAATACCCAACCAAGTCTAAATGTGTCATTAATACCCATTAATACGTTATAGAAAAAGTGTCATTAATACAAGTTATTAGAAAAGTGTCATTAATACCAAGTTATAGAAATGTGTCATTAATACCAAGTTATAGAAAAGTGTCATTAATACCAAGTTATAGAAATGTGTCATTAATACCAAGTTATAGAAAAGTGTCATTAATACCAAGTTATAGAAAATGTGTCATTAATACCAAGTTATAGAAAAGTGTCATTAATAGCAAGTTATAGAAATGTGTTATTAATACCAAGTTATAGAAAAGTGTCATTAATACCAAGTTATAGAAATGTGTCTTAATACCAAGTTATAGAAATGTGTCATTAATACCGAGTTATAGAAATGTGTCATTAATACCAAGTTACAGAAATGTGTCATTAATACCAAGTTATAGAAATGTGTCATTAATACCAAGTTATAGAAATGTGTCATTAATACCAAGTTATAGAAAAGTGTCATTAATACCAAGTTATAGAAATGTGTCATTAATACCAAGTTTGAATAGAAAATAGAGGACTTCAAAACATGTATTTCCTGTGATAACTCAATTTCGAAACTTTTGTCATGACTGCAATACTTCCTCTTAGCAGGGAAACTAAAAAGCAAGAAAAAATACATTTTTGTAATAATGTATTTTTATATATAAATAAAAGAAATAAAATTATTTTTTTCTGAAACTAATTTATCAAATTGTATCTAAATAGGTAAATAAGGCTATAGTCAGGCTTTCTTAAAGGTTAAAGAATATGGAAAGCCTTTTTAGGAAACTAAAATATCTTGGAAATGCCTGTATGGTAAAAGTATAAGTAAATGGTAAAAATAGGGTATGAAGGGCATAGCCTCCATAATAATAATAAGCCTTTATTTAAACCAGATACATTCGTCCACTTTGAACGAAAAAATAAAAACAATAACATAACTCAAATATAAAATTAAAAAAAAAAAAAAACAGTAACTTCTTTTCGTATCATAAACTTGAAATTATTGAAATAAAAAAGTAACTTTTGGAAAAAAATGAAATACAAATGAATTGAATTTATAAAATTTAGAAAACATAAATAAAAATTAAATTAATGTTGATATTCACTAGGCCCATCTCAAGCTGTTCTGTCTTGTGCCGCTCTTTGCCAGAGACTGCCGGCGAAGTTTTCGATATCGTCTCTCCATCTACATCTAGGACGTCCTCTTTTCCTTTTACTATATATATATATATATAGGAAACCAATCAGTTGTTCGTTTAGCCCATCTTTCTGGATCTAGCCTGGTTAAATGTCCTGCCTATTTCCATTTTAGTTCTAGAACCGCCAGTTTAACATCTTTTACGTTGGTCATTTTTCTGATGCTAACAGCTGTCTTTTTTCTCCCATCTTTTGTGATCCCCAGCATACTTCTTTCCATGGCTGGTTGGGTTTTCTCTAGTTTACTGAGAGCCCCTTTGAAATTGGCCATGTTTGGGCAACCATAAATCAAACATGGAATGATACAACAATCAAATACCTTCTTTTTCAGCTTAATATTCATTCCACTTTTAAAAATTAAATTTGAGGAACCAAAACTTCTTCCAGCTTAAGGCTATTCTTTTTTTAACTTTCCCATATAGCCTTCATACCAATTCATAAATAATAAATGATGAATTTAAGTCAGGTTACAGTAAAATAGCAAAAGTTGGGTTGAGTGTACATGAGCCGTTAGTGAATGTTATCAGAAGCTAATGGCATCTGGTGGCAGTTTTTAGAACTAATATTCTTAGTTCATCCCAGCAAACTAATATTTGTACTAAAAGTAAATATATCCTGATAGATAAATTGTTTAAAAATCAGAAGTTTTACTTAACGTTTGGTTCTCTTATTTACTATCAGGTGATAAGGTAGATGTAGGAATTGCATAATAGAAGAAACCAGTTTCTCAGAATAAATAACCAAAAAATAATGTTTTCGACGACCAAAAAAAAATTTTAAAACAACTGTATGGGAAAACCCATTGTGTAAAGTAGCATTTTTTCCCTGTAAATCAATGTTCTTCAAATTTTCTATTTTTTAAATATAAATAATTATCCTTTTCTGAAATATGTAACAAGTAGAAGCGTTTAGTATTTTAAAGTAACAGTTTTAGGGCAGTGTTTCCCAACCTTTCTGTAATTAATTTTGAATTTAATAAAATTGCTGGGACACATCGAAATTTAAACATTCAGTTTATTATTTATTTATTCATTTTTTATTGATATTAACTAGTTACAAATTTCACACATACATAACTGAAAATGTATGTTATATATTATATCCCCAAATATAATGTTAAAAAGAACTTCCGGTAAAACAGACTTTTTTTGAAACTTAGGAAGTTTGGTCATACTTTAAATTCCATTTACATAGATGATAGAGTTGTATTATACACTCAGGACACAAAAATAATTGGACACATATTACTACTATCTCTCATACGCTCACGCGTTAGTCTAGTGGCTAGCACACTTGCCTTTGATACCGAGAATTTATGGTTCGATTCCCGTGAGGGCAAAATTTGGCGTTGAGAAAAAAAAAAAAATCTGGTGTGAAACACTCACACAACTTTCTCTTACTCTAGTTCTCAAAATTATAATTGACAAATATTTATAATTTGTGTACCAAATTTAATAAAATTTGTCGAAAACTATAAAAAAGAAAAAAAAAATAGTTCAGTAAAAGCGCACTTCCGGTTTACTAATTTTCTTGAAACTCCGATTTTTGACCGATCTATTTATTTCTAATTAATTTTCTTTGGATAATAGAATTGTTTAATCAACTATGATAGCACTTTAGTGGAAAACATAACCCCACACCCGTCCCTTAAAACTGCCATTAAATGAATTTTCCCAGAGAAATGTTTTAATTAAAAATTGTAGCTCGTCGTTGTATGGATAGTTGATATAAAAAGTTTGGAGAATATCTTTGGACCCATTGCTGAGAAAAACGCAAAAAAAAAAACTAAAGTGGTACTTTCAGTTGAGGAATTTTGACAGATAATGTACTGTCAGATCCCATGATGATACGTAAACGGAATATCAAGTTTCAACTTTCTATGTTATTTCGTTTTTTAGCTATGCTGTTCACATACACACGCACAGAACATTTGCTAATAAACATGATTACAATACTTCCTCTTTCTAAGGTGTAAGAGAAAGTAAAAATGGTAAGAAACTTATGAACATTCTTGACTAGCTCACCTAGGTAGCGAAAGTCAGAACTATGGGGTGAGAGAACCGCGGCGGACTTACCACACGTCCCCCACTTCAATATAAAAATCGCCATCTGGCATGCTTTGGCCTTTTATGGGCTGTTGCGCCATTGGTGTTATTACTTTCTCTTACATCCCAGTAAGTGGATGTATTGTAATAGTGTCAATTATTCTATTTATTTATTTATATATACGGGCAATGCCCATTTTACATAATAATAAAATAAATACATTAAACAATCAATAATTGCGCTTGCTTGAAGAGAAGAAAGTAATACAATAAAAAACAGTGTTTATTGTGGCTTAATAGAAAATATTGTGTGTGTGTGTGTGTGTATGCATGTGAAAAGCATAGCTCAAAAACGAAGAACCAGCAGAAAGTTCAAAGTTAATATTACGTTCAGATATCATCATGGGATTCCTACAGTAAGTTTATCTGTTACAGAATTCCTCAACCGGAAATATCACACTTTATTGAATGTTTTCTTTATCACATACTTTAAATTCCATTTACATAGATGATAGAGTTGTATTATACACTCAGGACACAAAAATAATTGGACACATATTACTACTATCTCTCATACGCTCACGCGTTGGTCTAGTGGCTAGCACACTTGCCTTTGATACCGAGAATTTAGGGTTCGATTCCCGTGAGGGCAAAATTTGGCGTTGATCCAGCATTTGTGGAGAAAAAAAAAAAAAAATCTGTGTGAAAAAAAAACAAAACCTCAAACAAACTTTCTTTATCTAGTTCTCAAAATTATAATTGACAAAATTTTATATCTGTGTACCAAATTTAATAAAAATTTGTCGAAAACTGAAAAAAAACACAAAAAAAAAAAAAACAAAAAAACCAGCAGTTCAGCGCACTGCAATTTTTCCCACAACTTTTTTTGCGATTTTCTCCAAAAATGGCACTAACGATTTTTTTTTTTTTTTTAACCTGTTGCATCAACTCTACACGTACAAATATCTTGTAAAAGTTTATGTGAAACATATTTCTGGGATTAATTTATTAAGGCATTTTTGAGGATGAGTGAGAGGGCGATGAGTTCGGTTTTTCATCTCAAGTATTATTTCATTTACTTGTACAGTTCTATCTATATATTATTTAACGGTTTTGTCCATCTAAACTAGCTATTGCTCGTAAACTAGTTATAAGTGGGTTCGTATAGAAATAAATACTCTAAATTCAATAAAGAAGAAAACACAATTATTGTTATACACAATAAATTACAAAAAAAAAAACAACACTTAATAATATAATTAATTCACAGTTTAAAACACAAAAGTTCACTTTGTTCACTTTTTATACACTTTCTACAAACGTACATTTCGTTTGTAATTAATAAAAAAAAAAAAACTCTCTCAACTGTCTGTGGTCCCACTATTTATACCGGTGGAGAATGGTCTGGAACTTTCTCGATTCTTCTACAAAGAGCTAGAGAAATGCGCCGCCAGCGCTTCCTAGCGGCCACTAGGAGAACTTGAGCTACATGCTTTCACTCCTAGATGGCACCACTGGCTGCGTTAAAATATTATATCAATTAGAATTAAAAATATTGTTGAAATTGCGTGCTTGAAGAAAATCAAATGTCCGGAAGTGTGTTATTTACTGATTATTATGTGTTATTTACTGAGTATTTTCCAGTTTTCTGCTATCTTTCCTAAAATGGCTCCAACAATTTTTACATTCTTAGAAAAATCTAAATTTTTACTTATATTAGTAAAAAAAAATTACATTTTGCTTTCATATTTTTTTGAGGGTGTCACAAACATTCCAGTTACGACACCTGATATATGTGTTTCTTTAAGTAGAAACAAAAGATTAAAATGTAGGTTAATGAGTGTTAGAACAATTGATGAATAATTTTTTTTTTTTTTTTTTGATGAATTAAACAATCAATGTGTAAAAAGTCACTAATGGATTGTTGGAGGACCCTTACATCTTTAAAATCATTGTATAGAAGTTGGTTGCATCATTTCGTATCATCCTCATAACTATGCTTAATTAACATTGACAAATTTTTTTTTTTTTTAATTAATCTGTTACCATTAATCAGCAAGCTGTAATAATGTCGGTAAAAAAAAAAAAAAACGTTTAGGCTTTAGTAATTCGATTTAAAAATCGAATATTATTTTGTTTTGAATAATAACATCTAAGTGAAAATATGGCGTTGGTAAATTCAGTCAAATTTCCTGTTTTAAAAAACGATATTTTATATAAAAATTCTTGGGTGCAATACTCTAAAAGGAAATTGCAAAATTGAAAAAAAAAAAAAAAAAAAACTGTCCAGTAAAAGAGTACTTCCGGTTTATTAATTTTCTTGTAACTCGGAAATTTTGGCAATCAATTTATATCTAATTAATTTTGTTTAATAGAATTGTATAATCAACTATGGATAGCACTTTAAATGAAAAACCTAACCCCACTCCTCCGCCAAAAAGTGCCCTTAAATGAATTTTCCCAGAGAAATGTTTCAAATAAAATTTGTATCTCTTTGTGTTTATAGTTGATATATCAAGTTTAAAGAAAATCGTTCGAGCCATTTTTGAGAAAATCGCAAAAAAGTACTTACTTACTTACTCCCTGGCTCTACAGGTCAAGACCTTTGGGCCTTCCGAGTAACTTCTCTCCATTTCTCTCTGTCCTGCGCCTCATTCTTCCAATTGCGGACACCTAGCTTCTTCGCATCCTTCTCTACCTCATCTCGCCATCTGCTTCTCGGTCTTCCCTTTTTCCTCTTGCCACTGAAATTGTCTTCCAGCATTCTTTTCTGTAGCCTATCACCTCCCATCCTGGCTACATGGCCTGCCCATCTAAGCCTACTTGCTTTTATACAATTTACAACATTTTCGTTTTTTAAAAACCCCTCAATCTCCACATTGCTTCTTATTCTCCATAGACCATCCACTTTTTTTGCGCCGTAAATTCTTCTAATAACTTTTCTTTCAAATACCTTCAACTTGTGACAATCGTCTTTTGACAAGGTCCAAGTTTCAGCGCCATAAGTAACTACTGGTCTTATTAGAGACTTATATATCTTTAATTTGGTTGTTTTAGTTAACAACTGGGATTTGAGGAGTTTAAAATTAGCAAAGTAGGCTCTATTTCCAGCCATAATCCTGTTCTCAATTTCACGACTTATCATTTCTATTATTTAGAGAAGAACTACGAAGCTCGGCACAGTTTCGAAGGTGAAGTCTAGGATCTGCATGCTGTTTAAGGATCTTCTATTTTCTGATGCTGACATTTTTAGGCATTTTGTCTTTGCTTCATTAATAATAAGACCAACCTTAGAGCCACCTCTGACAATGATTTCAAATGCTTCTTTCAGCGCTGCATCACTTCTGGCGACAAGAACCAAATCATCCGCATAGGCGCAAAGTTGCCAAGTTTTATTTATGATTGTTCCATTTTTGGTTGCATCTTTAACCACATCATTTAATGCAATATTGAACAAAGTCGCTGACAAGGCATCCCCTTGCCGCACGCCAGACTGAACCTCAAACGCTTTGCCTACTTTCTTTCCAATCATAACTTCGGAGGAAGCTCTCCATCCATGGTCATACGAATTAGGTTTATTAATTTCTGAGGAATTCCATTCTGTAAGATTCACAACAGGACAGACTTCTTAATACTGTCGAATGCCTGCTTATAATCAATAAATAAGATGTGGAGGTCAATACCGTATTCATATGCTTTTTCCATCGCTTGTCGGAGCACAAAGATTTGGTCTATAGTACCTCTGCCAACCCTAAATCCACATTGATAATCCCCTAATATCTCTTCCGTGTACTTAGTAAGCTTTCTGAGGATTATGTAAGACAACAGTTTATATAAGACTCCTAGCAATGTAATACCTCTGTAATTTGAACATTGATCTTTACTACCCTTTTTAAAGATTGGGCATATCAATCCAACTGTCCAATCTTTCGGCATCACCTCTTGGTTCCACACATCACATCATCATTACAAAAAAGTAAAAAAAAAAAAAAAAAAATAGTAAAGTGGTACTTCCGGTTGAGGAATCTTGACACATAACTTACTATCAGATCCCATAGTGATACCTAAACGAAATATCAAGTTTGAACTTTCTACGGTTTCTAGTTTTTGAGCTATACTGTTCACACACACACACACCGAAACCATTTGCTTAAAAAAAAACACTTATTTAGACTCAGGGGACCTCAAAACGGATATTTCCGGTTAAAACTCGATATAGAAAATTTGACACGATTACAGTACTTCCTTCCTCTTTACTAGGAAGTAAGAGAAAGTAATAACGGCTACTGTTAGGGAGTTTAAACGCTAGTATATGAAGTTCTATAGAAAACATCGTTGGAACTGTTATAGAAAAAAAAAACAATAAATTAAAAAAATGCAGTCAAGATGCATTTCCGGTTTATAGATTTTGCCTGAAATCTTTTTGTCTGATGCGCTGTGGTTGTAATCTAAATGGAAAATCAAGTTTCTGAGTTTTTTTATGCGACTTTTCATTTTTAAAGATATTTTTAAACACGTGATTACCAACCACTCTGAAAAGTATAAATACTGTGGTTCTTTAGGTTTCTGTGATGAATTTATAAATAAAATGAATGCTATCAGTGGTAGTTATAATGAACAAGTGTAATAAATTTGACAAATAAAGTAAAAATTTTTGAGGGACAATAGAACCAAAATAATGGAACTCTTATGTGATTCGAGAGCAGAATATTCAAATTGAAAATGTAACAGAAATGTTTGAGGCAAGGCAGTTTACAAAATTAAACACACCATGTTTGTATCAAAACAAGTAATTTTGTTAATTATTTAAACGAATCTGTATTATTAGCCTAATTTTTACTTTCTCATACTCCTTACTCCTAGTAAGAGGAAATATTGTAATTGTGTCAAATTTTCGATATCAAGTTTTCAACGAAAATATCCCTTTTTGAGGTGCACTGAGTCCAAAATAAGTGGTTTTTAGCAAATGGTCTGTATGTGTGTATGTATTATGAACAGCATAGCTTAAAAACGAAAAACCATAGAAAGTTGAAACTTGATATTCCGTTTAGATATCACCATGGGATCTGACAGTGCGTTATCTGTCAAAATTCCTCAATCGGAAGTACCACTTTACTAGTTTTTTTTTTTTCTACGTTTTTGCAATTTTCTCAAAAATTGCTCGGACGATTTTCTTTAAACTTTGTATATCAACTACATATACAAAGAGTTACAACTTTTATTTGAAATATTTCTCTGGGAAAATTCATTTAAGGGCACTTTTAAGGTATGGGGTAGTGTTTAGTTTTCATCTAAAGTGCTATTCCAGTTTATTAGACAATGCTGTGTCATCTAAATAATGTTAATTAGAATTGAATATGTTGTTGAAATTCCGGGCATGAAAAAAAAACCGGAAGTGCATTTATTTGACCACCTTTTTTTCACTGTTTGGCTATTTTCTTGAAACTACTTATATAAACTAAACATACAAAGATCTACAACTTCTAAATTTAAAACACTTCACTGGGAAACTTTATTTGACGGCACTTTTAGGGGAGGGGTAGTGTTATGTTTTTACTCTCATAGATGATTATACAATTCTTATCATTCAAACAAAATTAATTAGAAATAAATAGATCGGCCAAAAATTCCGAGTTTCAAGAAAATTAGAAAAATCGGAAGTGCGCTTATACTGAACAGTTTTTTTTTTTTTTTTTCAGTTTTCGACGAATTTCAATTAAATTTGATTCACAAATTATAAAATTTGTCAATAATTATAATTTTGAGAATTGGAGTAAGAGAAAGTTGTATGAGTGTTTCAGAAATTTTTAAAATACTAACAGTCAAATTGAAATAGTGTTGTGATGCACCAAGAGAACAAACTGAACGATACAGAATATTATATTTATAATCAAGTATATACTGAATATTTATACTTTTACAAATAGTTTCTATAACGCGTACATAAATTACTATATTCTTTTCTTAAAAAAAAAACAATAACAAACAATTGAAATCATGACTTGTTTGAAATAGGAGATTATAATTAAATTATAGTTTACATTAAGAACTATAATTGCATCCGTTCCAAATCATCAATTTAATTAAACACCCATATCTACTTGAATAATATAGCTTATAGTAATATAGCTTTAACTATTTGGACACAAGAAACTTTGTCCTACTAGTTAGTATTGGTGATCATCGGTGCCACATATTTATAAAATAGAAAACGAAAAAGTAAATTTACTAACCTAAAAGTGGTGTACGCTCCATGTTGAATAGTTATCACATACATATTATTACACAATAAAAATAATACTGTTTACATTCAATAACATCTGTTTACGTACTGATTCTTTTCATGTTAGGGGAGTGTCATAATGAAATTATCATTTATTATGAAACAAACGTTTATCAGTAAGTATTTCAATCTGTTTGATTGATTAAATAATATAATACAATTAATCCATTCAAATGCAGAATTTATCCTTTATCACTTTATTAATGAATTATCATAATTATTATCAAATTTAATTTATAATACAAAAATTTTTTTTTTATGTAATTATTTTTCGAAAACATTAGATAAATTAATTAAAACACATACATGCACACACACACACACACACACACACACACACACAATATATATATATATAAAATAACATTCCGTTACTGTAGTTAATCCAATTATAATTGATAATTTTCTTATAAAGAAAATTAACGATACTCAGAAAACCTATCCGATAGAATCCCAATTTCCGGTTATCCGAATTTATATACAAGACATAAACAGTACACGACTCAGGGCTACCGTCCCTGAGGTCCCATCGGGGAGGGCCGGTCTGGAGGCCCCAAGGAGGCAGCCCCTCCACCAGGCTCGGGCGCTGTGGGCCAATCACCCGCACGCCTTAAATTTATCGATTACGAGACCTCAAAGAGAAAGTAACACCGGACTGATTAATGGCAATAGAACTCGGAAACGTTACACGGACTTAAAAATCGGATTTTGGAATACTTTATCATTATATAGACTAGGAGGGCAACAGGCTCTTCTTAATGAAATTGACAGGTATAAAATGGACCTTGCTGCGATCCAAGAGATTCGCTGGATTGGTAAAGGCCTGCTTGAAAAGAGGCACCACACCATTTACTATAGCTGCCATGAGAAGAAGCACATCTTTGGGACTGGGTTTGTGGTAAGAGGAAGAATCAGAGAGCAAGTCATTGGATTCACCCCGGTAAGCCCCCGCATCTGTAAACTTAGGATCAAGGGAAAATTTTTTAATTATTGCTTGATAAGCTGTCACGCCCCCACAGAAACATCGGAAGAGGAGGAGAAAGAAGATTTCTATGAGGCCCTCGAGAGGTCTTTCGACGATAGCCCCCGAAATGATATAAAAATTCTTTTAGGCGATTTCATCTTCCTATAGCCTATCCAATAGTAGGAAGAATGCTATAGGCCTACTATTGGATTGCATAGTCTCCACGACATTAGCAACGACAATGGCCAGAGATTAATTAGCTTTGCAGCCTCTCGCGGACTATTTATAGGAAGTACATCCTTCCCGGGCAAAAGGATCCATAAAATCACATGGACATCGCCGTTGATTAGCGATCATCACAAATCGGATCTAATCAGCGCAAGAACATATAGGGGCGCTAATATAGACTCTGACCATCATCTAGTTATAGCCAAAATTAGATCTCGAATATCGCTGGCTAAGAAGACTCGCCCAGTAAATGCGAAAAAGTTTAACGTCAAAAGATTAAAAAATGATGAATTTCTCCAGGCTTACCAGCATGGGATAGGTTCTCATCTGAGAGAAGTCCCAGCTGAAACAAACGAACCCGTAGAAGACAGTTGGAAGCATTGCCAAAATGCGATAGCAACAGCGGCAGAGGAAATATTAGGACTGCTAAAACGGGTAGAAAGATCCGCATGGTTTGATGAAGAATGCAAGGCAGCTACTGATGCAAAAAACGCAGCCTATAAAGACATGCTTGCTAAACGATCTACTAGAGGGTCTTCGGAGGAATATAAAAATAAAAGAAGAGAGGAAAAGAGAATTCATAGAAGGAAAAAGAGAATATGGGAAAACAAAGAAATAGAGAATATTGAAGCCCACAGGAACGTTAATGAAAACAGGCTGTTTTATCAGAAGGTGAATAAGGGAAGGGCTCCCTTTAAGCCAAAGGTAACCGCATTAAAAAAAGAGGATGGAACGCTATTGTCTAGAAAGGATGAGATAATGCAGAGATGGTCCCGGCACTTTGACAACCTCTTAAACAGCGATTGCAGCGAAGAGGAAACGTTGCCTAGACTAGGACAAATAATAGAACATGAAGATGAGGACATAGAGCCACCAGATTTGGAGGAGATTGAGGAAGCGGTAGCTAAAATGAAAAATAATAAAGCTCCTGGAGCTGACGGTCTGCCGGCCGAACTGTTTAAGTATGGTGGGGAAGAACTTTATAAAGCAATCCATAATTTGATCATGGTTATTTGGAACGACGAAGTCTTACCAAGCCAATGGGGACAAACTATCATCTGTCCGATACACAAAAAGGGAGATCAGCTAGAGTGCTCGAATTACAGGGGCATCTCGTTGTTATCCTGTGCCTACAAAATCTTTTCAAATGTACTCTTTAATAGACTGGCTTACTTCACTGATAGAGAGATTGGCCCTTACCAGTCGGGTTTTAGGAAAGGCAAGTCTACAGTGGATCAAATCTTTTCACTGCGACTGATTCTAGAAAAAGGAACTGAGTACAATATCCCAACACACCACTTATTCATCGACTTCAAAAATGCCTATGATAGTGTCCTTCGCCAGAAACTATTTGAAGCAATGGAGGAGATGAATATCCCCTCAAAATTGGTCAGGCTGATTAAGCTAACAATGTCCGAAATAACATGTGCAGTGCGTCTTCAAACTGAGCTATCAGCTGAATTCAAAACAAATAAAGGACTGAGGCAGGGAGATGCTCTGGCCTGCCTCCTGTTTAACCTCGTGCTGGAAACAGTGGTCAGAAAGTCGGGTATACAAACCTTAGGCACTATTGGTAATAAATCCGTCCAACTGCTGGCATATGCGGATGACGTGGATATCATAGCAAGATCCCTCCCTGCATTGAAGAACGCCTTCCGTGCACTTCAAGAGGCGGCGCTATCTGTTGGCCTCACGATCAATGAAGATAAAACAAAATATATGTATGTCGGAGGTGGTAGCGGGCCCCCTGGAGACAGACTTCAAATAGATTTCTTCTCCTTTGCGAGAGTTCAGGAATTCACATACCTGGGCTCCCAAGTTAATGCCTCCAATATCATTTCGCAGGAGATCGGCAAAAGAATAATGGCTGCCAATAGGTGCTACTTCGGTCTGGTCCGATACATGAAGAGCAGCCTGATCTCCAGAAAGACGAAGGCCAGGCTATATAAAACATTGATCCCCCCAGTTCTGACCTACGCCTCTCAGACATGGACCATCCCAAGGGTTGATGAGAATAGACTCCTAATCTTTGAGAGAAAAATTCTTCGAAGGATCTTTGGTCCTGTGAAGGAGGGAAACATCTGGAGAAGGAGGCACAATGGAGAGCTTTATCAACTCTTCGGTGAGGCGGACGTAGGGCGCGTAATAAGACTAGGAAGGCGGGGCACGTGGCGAGGATGGATGTTGGACAGATCCCTAGAAGACTGCTTGAGGCAGCGATTGGTGAAAAAAGAAAAGTGGGCAGACCAAGGCTGGTGATGCAAGAAGTTTGCTGAAAGTAAGAAATTGGAAAGCGGCTGCAAACAACCGAGATCAATGGAACGGACTCATTGGGGAGGCTAGGACCCACTTAGGGTTGAAACGCCAAACAGATAGATAGATAGATAGCAGTGATTCTAATATATATATATATAAAATAACATTCCGTTACTGTAGTTAATCCAATTATAATTGATAATTTTCTTATAAAGAAAATTAACGATACTCAGAAAACCTATCCGATAGAATCCCAATTTCCGGTTATCCGAATTTATACAAATTTGGAATTGTAGCAGTGATTCTAATATATATATATAAAATTTAATAAAATTATAAGGTGGCCGAACCAAACATTGCACTGATATATATGGTACATTAGTGGAAAGATTAACAATAATTCTTTTTAAATTTCTCTTTCTCCTAGTAAAGTCCGTAAGGGGTATCTGTTGCATGCAGTTACTTGGGAAGTAGCGATCCCACGGGTTTACCACAGCTCAGTACTCCATTCACTTCATCAGAACAGTACACAATACACTTAAAAGTACATACACTCGGACCGTTTCACAGACAAGGACAAACACAGTAAATAAACTGGGAAACTCCACTGCTAGTTAACTGGCGTAAGCCAAGGGATAAGATAAGGAAGGGATTAGCTCAGTGGTAGCGCGCTGTACTAGCAACACGGAGGTGCCAGCTTCGAATCCAGCATGCTGGAAGATTTTTCTCTTCCTAGGAGTCTCTACAACTCACTGTCCGATGATGGACAGTGTTGTTTGTAGCTAGAGAGAACACTGCTTCGCCGGCATTGCACTGTACTGAGAAGGCTCGGGGCGGGGGGGGGCTTGCAAGTCGCAGTGGAATAATCCCCTACACCAATCTACTCCTTAATAAGAGGAAGTATTATAATCGTGTCCAAATTTTCTATATAGAGTTTTCACTGGAAATACACGTTTTGAGGTCTCCTGAATCCAAAAAAAAAAAAAATGACTTTTAGCAAATGATCTGTGTATGTGTGTGTGTGTATGCAACACGAAAAATCAGCAGACAGTTCAAATTTGATATTTAGTTTGCGCATCATCATAGGATCCGACAGTACGTAGTATCTATCAAAATTCCTCAACCGGAAGTACTACTTTACTGAATTTTTTTTTTTCACTTTTTTGTGTGCAATTTTCTCAAAAAAAAAAATGGCTCCAATGATTTTCTTTAAACTTGTTATATCAACTACACATTACAAAGATCTACAAGTTTTATTAAAAATATTTTACCGGAAAAATACATTTAAGGGCACTTTTGGGGGAGGGGTTGGGTGTTTTCCACTAAAGTCCTATACTATAATTGATTATACAATTCTACCATCTTAAGCAAAATAAACAGCCCCGCTTCACACTTCGCAAACAACCCCTTTTAAACGAAATTTTTCCCAGAGAAATGTATCAAATACAAGTTGTACCACTTTTTACTTTCTCTTACACCTAGTAAGAGAAAGTATTGTAATCGT
>JAAEAF010011493.1:0-13717 GCA_011037195.1 Triatoma infestans | reverse complement strand
GTGTAGTGGAATCAATTGTCGTGATTCCTGAGGTATGAAGTTAGATGTCTTAAAGAGGAATTTATTAGGCGGAAGTTACAAATTTCAGAGAGTTATTGCTTGAATTACTAACACTGAATTTATAAAAATAGACTATATTTTAACAATAAGTTAAAGGTGTTACTTGGTAACAATTAACATGAAATAATTAAATAATTAAATAATTTAAAGAGATAAAACTAAATAATTTAAAATGATTTAAAGAAATAAACTAATATGCACGACTATGAAAATAATTTTAAGTTTAACCTTGTATAGGGACGCGCTCTCGAACTGTAATGATATATACTGATAGACTGAAGCTATAGTGATATAGTGATATAATGATAATACTGGTGATACTGATGATACTGTCGCTACTGATATAATGATCCCCTCCTCCAGTGGGGCGATGTTTATATTAGTATTACTCACAACTCACACTAAGACATCTCTCGTAGTGTGCGACCTTGGCCAGGTCGCCGACCAATGTCATTTAGGTCAGTGGCCTTATCGGTGCTAGTCTTTGATGTAATGTATTGACCCTTGTATTGAAAATGGTTTTTGTTTGGCCGCGGCCCTTGTCTTGAAGACAGCGGCCGGTTGGGCCACTAGTTATAAATTATCCTTTCTTCCGGCCATCCTTTGTGAAGACAGCGGCTGGCTGGAGCCACTTTGACATTGCTATGACCCTGATATGTCATTACAGTAGAATTGTATAAACCACTATACAGAAAAACATAACCCCACCCATTCCCCCAAAATTCCCTTAAAGACTTTACCCGGAGAAATGTTTCAAAAACGAAAGTGGTAGCTCTTTATATGTGTAGTTCACATAATTAATTTAAAGAAAATCGTTGAAACCATTTTTGAGAAAATTGCAAAAAATTAAAAAAAAAAAAAATTCAGTAAACTAGTACTTCCGGTTGAGGAATTTTGACAGATAACGTACAGTTAGATCTGATACCTAAACGGAATATAACGTTTCAACTTTCTGAGATTTTTCGTTTTTAAGCTATGTACGCTGTTCACATACATACATTTTCTAAAAAACTTTTTTTTTTGATTCAGGATATTCAAACGGATATTTCCGGTCTCGAAACTCAAAACTCGATATCGAAAATTTGACACAATTACAATATTTCCTCTTACTAGGAGTAAGAGAAAGTAATGGCCGGAAATTTTTCTGAGAATAGTCAAAAGTTTGGCGAGGGCGTCTCTGAGAGAATGGACCCTCGGAGAGAACATAATCGTCACTGGTGGCTAAACACTGGGGCAAAACACGGCAAAATGTTCATGCCAGAGCTGTGGAGAAGAAGAACCAGAGAGACCCTGGGTTTAAGCAGGTATCAGATTTGTCTGATAACGCGTCTGTTTACAGGGCACGATAGGTTCAAGAAACATCTGCACAAGGTGGGATTGGTTGATTCGGAGCCCTTGTGTAGATTGTGACAGGAGGAGGTGGAGACAGCCTCTCACCTGTTGTTTGATTGCGTTGCAATCGGCAGAGGAGACCGGAAGAAATCGTACTTCAAAAAGGACTGGTGGGGAATGTCCTGGACCTCATGAAGAGGGACACTGTACACTAGGGCACTGTAGCCTACCCATTGAGGGGTTGTCACAATAAGCCTCAATGGGTAGGCTACAGTGCCTGGGTTTGAGTCCTCCTCTCTGTGTTATTCTAATTCTTCTAAGAGAAAGTAATAAGTATTTCACTATAATAAGTATTTCACTAGTCCCAAGATCTTGTTAATTTGCCAACATCATTTAAAAATTTGATTAGTTATGAAAAATGATTATTAAAAAAACTTATATAGAAAATGAAGGGAAAAGAGAAAAGAAAAAATAAAAGTAAAGAAAAAATAAAGACAGGTTAGAAATAGAATAACCATGGGCGGTGCCTATAGTGGAATGAGACGGGCGAGAAGATTCCAAGTGTTCCCTAAGGACTTGCTTCCATTCCTTTCTTAACAATTCATCTTCTCACTTACTCACTATAATGCTTTTTTGCTGTCGTTGTCAGGATCACATTTTATCCAGCAGGGATTTGCGAGAACAGTGACTCACAGTAATCCAAGAAACCCCGTTGTTGCTACTACAACTGGACACAGTTACACACTATATTATTCGTCTACATTAAAATTTATGATTATCCTTTTGTTATTAATACTCTACACTTTTCTAAGTTAATCATAATAAAAACACATACACAGAGCAAATCTATAAATCTGAGAATAGTGCTACACATAAAATTATTTAACAATGAATTAGTAATTAATTCAGATTCCAGAATTATATCTTTTTGTAGCACTTTAATAGCAAAAGTCTGGTGACACATTTTAGGAAGATTTCAAGTGAACTCACGACATTTTCTCTTATGGCATTATTACATAGTTATTATTAATAAGCTTACTTTAAAACTTTGAACTGTTTAAACTTTAAGTGGCCTTCAATGCTATATGTAAAGCGAGAAAATCTAAACTAAAATAAACTTGAGGGAAGCGTGACCTTCTAGCTCACCCAAGAAACAAAAACCTACCTTCTGATAGAAACCTCCTTATTAAAAATTAACATTATCTACACTTTATACTTAGCAGATAATCTAAAGTCAACGTGTTTATTACTCTAGCAAAACAATTATTTTTACTTTTTACTTTCTTTTACTCCTAGTAAGAGGAAGTATTGTAATCGTGTCAAATTTTCCATATCAGGTTGTCACCAGAAATGTCCGTTTGAGGACCCCTGAGTCCAAAAAAATGGTTTTTAGCAAATGGTCCGTGTGTGTGTGTGTGTATGTATGTATGTGAACAGCATAGCTCAAAAACGAAAAACCGTAGAAAGTTGAAACTTGATATTCCGTTTAGGTATCATCATAGGATCTGATAGTACGTTATTTGTCAAAATTCCTCAACCGCAGTACCACTTTACTAGTTGTTTTTTTTTTTTTTTTTTTTTTGCGATTTTTCTCAAAAATGACTCCAACGATTTTCTTGAAACTTGATACATCAACTAAACACACAAAGAGCTACAACTTTTATTTAAAACATTTCTCCGGGAAAATTTATTTAAGGGCACTTCTGGGGGAGAGGTAGGGTTACGTGTTCTCCTAAACTGCTATTTTCAGTTTATTAAACAATTCTGTCATCTAAATAATGTTAATGAGAATTAAATATGTTGTTGAAATTCCGAGTTTAAAAAAAATTGGATGACCGGAAGTGCGTCTACTTACCACTTTATTAAATGATTTTTTCACTTTTTTGCGATTTTGTCAAAAACGGCTCCGATGATTTTCTTGAAACTTCCAATATAAACTATACTTACAATGATGTACAACTTTTATTTAAAATATTTCTCAGGGAAAATTCATTTATGGGCACTTTTTTGGGGGGTGGGGTTACGTTTTACTCCAAAGTGCTGTCATAGTTGATTATACAATTCTATCATCCAAACAAAATTAATTAGAAATAAATGGATGCCCAAAATTCAGAGTTTCAAGAAAATTTGTAAACCGGTAATACGCTTTTACTGAACATTTTTTCAGTTTTCGACGAATTTCATTGAATTTGGTACACTAACTATAAAATTTATCAATTATAATTTTGAGAAGTGGAGTAAGAGAAAGTTGTGTGAGTGTTTCACACCAGTTTTTTTTTTTTTAATTCAATATTGTATATACACATGATATTAAATAAATATAAAAAATATTCGATAAATTATTTACGTCATGTTCCTACATAACCCTTCTCCCAATGGTGCATGGGCCGTCATATTGGTCGTCCTGAACAAATGTTATGAAGCGGTGGTTTATCTGGTAGCTTCTGCACCAAGGCCCTCATTAATTCGTTTTCTGGAAGCTTCAGCCTGTCAGTTTCAGTCAACAGATCTAGTTATTTTATGCCCTTTTTCTCAACGCTAAATGTTTTGTCTGTGCGCTTCATAAGGCGCTTCCAGTGAGACGTCCTGTGTGAATCAGTTTTTATAAAAACATGAAAAGTTTAACTAACAAAAGGTTTCTATCTGCTCTCAATGCCAGTTGGTTGGAACAAGCTTGGAACTTGTTCTTAGTTTCTTTCAAGTGGTGCTACAAAATTGTGGTCTGAGGAAGCCGTGATGACCAAACAAGCCATTCGACAAGCGTTGAAACTTCCTGCAGTATTCTGACATTTCTCCCTATCTGTACTCCAGACTACACCACAAAAATTACGGCGTACAGTAAACTAGTCTTGACTAATTTCTGAAAAATCCAGTGTAAGCCTATCGGTCTTCCTCCCAGCTTTTCCTCTCACTGTCAGAAGATTTCCTGTGGTTCTGGCACGCATACCCAATATGGGGGGGGGGGGTCTCCAATTTAATTTATTGTTAGTAAGGACCCCACGGTATTTAAATTTCACTACACAAACTCAAATCCTTGTCGAAGAGCCTTAGGCATCCTGAGCCCTTCTAATTTTTTTCTCTCAGTAAATAAAACTACAGAGTTTTCTAGATTTACAGACTAGCACTCCAAGTATGTGGATTAAGTCACTTACCACGGACAGCTACTTACCAGAGATAAGTACCACTCCATCATCAGAATACATGTGCAAAGAGAACCCTTTACGATTAATCTCCCATAGAAGCTGATCTACGATGAGACATCAAAGGTAGGGTGTTAGGCTCCCTCTCGATGAAATCCCCTACCAATCTCCACCTTCACCTTCTTTTGAAAGAACTTACCGCCTCTCAGCTGAAGCTACTAACCGGGTCTGCTCTCCTTGTCTAGTAAACTAGCTCCTCAGGGTGCATCTGAAGTATTTAAAAACGAAGAATTTATTGCTTCTTCTTATGTATTATCATATTGTTATCATTTATACATTATCATATTGATGTATTCGTGAATGTAATTCCTTAGGAACTTGAATTGGGAACAAATTGCTCAAATGAGATTTTCTGCAAAGTTTAACTAAGGGTCAATGTACCCTTAGTTCTCTATAGATTCTTATGCTTATTTGATATCAATATTTTTAAGGTCAAAATCTCCACAATTTTGGAACAACTGAATTGAAAATAAGTGAATTTATTATTTCTCGACAAAGCATCCGATGTTTACACATTAAACAGCTGCCAAAAGCATGGTTTTTGAAGTGTATTTACAAAAATAAAAATCAGATTTTACTACTTTTTATTATCTACAAACCATAAAAAATATGGTATTCAAATCGCCGGGCCTTAAAATTACAATGAGTTGTTTGTATGGCAATGGCCAGAGGAGTTTTTAAATAAAGAGAATTCTTTGTTGCTCTACGTTTCGGTTGCTACATTGGTGGTCTTCTTCAGGAGCTACGTTGAGAACGTTGAGACTGAGATTTCCTCTTAAAGTTTACTCCTCTCCTACCCTAAAGAGCTCCTGAAGAAGGGCACCAATGATACCAGAAACGTAGAGCATCCTAAATAAACAAAGTAATTTTACCTTTCTATTCTGTCTATCCCAGATCCCTAACTACAGATCTGATTACAAAAATAAATACCTGCTATTCAACTACAAGGATGGCTCTAAATGAATATTTTATAAGAAACTCTTAATCTATTTGTGACGATGTTTATTCTTAGGAGTGATATACATGGAGAATAAAGATGCTTATGGAATAGAAACTTCAAATCGTTGATGTCTTTTTATCAAATAATAAATCTAAAAGCAAATATTATTATAGTTTCTTTAATATCTAATATTAATCGTAAAAAATTATTTATTATTTACGTAATAATTATTTAATTATTTATTAAATATAAAAATTTATAACAACTTAGATTATTTGAAGGAAATTAAATCAATCCCCAATAATTCATCATGGTAAACTGTGTAATATTGATCAGTATGAACGGCAGTAATGATGATGATAGATGATTATTAATATGAATAATAGTTGGTAGTAATAAATTTAACATTCAGCTATAACATTCACAAGACCAACATACAAACCGACAGACAGACACTTATGCATACATACAAACACGAACAGTTTCTTGATGATTGACATCGTTATTGGTATTATTGTTAATTTATGTCAATGTACCTTAATTAATTAATAATCTATGTTTAACGTTTAATTGTGAAACTTTAATACTAATATTGTTTAAATTAACCAAGTATTATTTCGAAATATTGAACAACTACAACTGAATTTTTTTTTTTAATTAAATTTAAAGAAATTAAAACAAATGAATTCTATTCGGATGATAATTTAAATGTAATCAATAAAAAGAATTAGATATCATAATTAAATGGCCAGTTTATCCTGTTTGTTGAAGCAACAAAATGAATATTGGTTTCATCTCCAGAAACTGCGGGAAAGCGGACCACTCACCTCAGAGGTTCTAAAGCTCTTGAAGATCTCGGAATACTTTTAGTTATAAAAAAAAAATTGCTCAACCCTAATATCGATAAAAATATAGATAAGTCAAATGTATGGCGTGTGTGTTTAATTTTTCTTGATGAAATTAATCCTAATGTAGTGGAAGAACGAAATAGAAAAATAATATTTTTTAAAAATAATTTAGAATATTTTATAGTATCAAAAATCTAATTTTGTAATATTTTAAAATTATCTTAGTGCTGTGAATTTAACTTCAAAAAGTGTGTATTTTAGTGTCAGGTACTGTAAATTGGGGTCATGGCAAATAGAAAAACAAAGGCACAAAATCCCGTTAAGTTTATTCTTTTGTACAAGAAAATTCCCCCGCTAGAGAGAGAGCAATTCAAAAGAATAGAGTCTGCCATCAGCTTTCAAAGAGTAAATAGTCTCACTTCTGCTTTCAAACTACTAAGCCTGTATTCTGCTTCCAAAGCCAGAACAGAATACTTCAGGAATCGTTCTCTTAGTATCAGTGCCAGTTTCACAATATATTGAATAAGTTTATAATAACAAATAAGATGTAGTTATTATTTTAACAGAATATATTTATTTTATAAAACAGTGGTGCTTTCTCAATTATTCTTATTACTTCATTCTCTTTTAAACTTACATACTTACAAGCCCTTTATACAAAACCGCTCGTGCTACACAACCAACCACTACAAATACACATCATCACACCATATACATTACACTAAGGAGGATGATACACTTTGGCTATGTTTACTTTCTCTTACTCCTAGTAACAGGAAGTATTGTAATCGTGTCGAATTTTCCATATCGAGTCCGATAACGGAACTACAAGTTTTGAGGTCCTCTGAACATCAGAGACATTTTCCGTGGTAGCCTGCTTCATTTTGTGGTCATCGACCGGTTTCGGGCGTTCGCCCATCTTCAGGATGCGTTCTTCAGACAGTGTGCCAACACAGACTCGTACAGAGACTTAGTTTCACACTAACTGAGGTGTTTTTTAAATACTAAACTCTTAAACTATGTAAAGGGATGTGGCCAGATGAGTGGGAAAACACGTGTTTGGGTTGTTAAAGGGCAAATTCTTTTCTTACAGTGGACGCGGGGGTCTAATCTTTAAACTCTGTTGTTGGAGGGAGACTTATTTCA
Organism: Triatoma infestans; assembly: GCA_011037195.1. Classification (NCBI taxonomy): domain Eukaryota; kingdom Metazoa; phylum Arthropoda; class Insecta; order Hemiptera; family Reduviidae; genus Triatoma; species Triatoma infestans. The sequence goes on along the minus strand of JAAEAF010011493.1, from coordinate 6,191 downwards.
CAATTAACTAACCAAAATATTAAGAATATACAAAAATAAAAAATAAGATACACAAAATAAATCTAAATAAAATTAAACAACGATTAAACTAACATTTTAAAATTCATTCATTCGTTTAAAACTGAACGATTTTTTATATAATTAAGTTAAGTTTTCCAGTTCCAAAGAATTAAGAAATTCCAGTCATTCTTTCACATCCTCGCAAGCCTGTATACCTAATTATGTTTTCTTATATAATTAAGTTTTTTATTATGCATCCCACAAACCATGTCACATCATCACTCACATACATCATCCAAATACGCAATTTTTTTTTTTTTTTTTTAAATATATATATCTAAACTAGTAAAGTTATATGTACATAGTAGATTTAAAACTAAACCTAACCTTAAAATCTATTTAAGTACTATTTGTTGCGTGTGTAATTGTGTTTCTGTTGCTATTGTGGGAAGAGTGTTCTGAATAATGGTTCACTAGCAAATTTTGTCTGTTCATTTATTAAGTTTTGTGTTTTTCGTTTATATATTTCGAGTTGTTCTAATATGTCAAGTCGTCGTCCTTTGTGGCCAGAGTGTATTAGTTTCATCGTGGTCGTTATGTCATCGGGTTTGTGTTTGTTAGTTTTTAGGTGATTAGCGTAATTTGAGTCAACTTTGTCGTATTTGTATGATCTGATGTGTTCGGTAAATCGTTCCTTGATTTTTCTGCCGGTCTGCCCCACGTAAATGTTGTCACAGTCTGGGCACTTCAACTCGTAGACCCCACTGCTGTCATACACGTCAGTGAACTCGGTACGAGTGCGGAGTTTTTTGCCTAATTTGTTGTTTGTCCGGAAGGATGTCTTAATGCCCAGTTTTTGGAAAAAATTTGTGAGTTTGTACGTGTGGCTTCCAATATATGTGAATGTGGCGAATTTGTCTGCTGTTTTTTTGTCAGTCCTACTTCGGTGGTGTGGTTCGTTTTTGAGGAGTTTATTAACGATGTTTGTATTGTACCCATTGTTTTCAGCTATTTTGTAGATTGTCTGCAATTCTTGTGTGTGGTTCGCGGGTGTGAGGGGTGTGTATTTAAGTCTGTTCGTTAGTTGTCTAAGTGCAGCTAGTTTGTGTTGGGTGGGGTGGTTGGAATTGTGCGGTATGATAGCATCCGATGTAGTTGCTTTTCCTTTCTTCCGTACTCTATTTTATGGTCGGTTCTTGTGAGTTTCAGGTCCAAGAAGTTTAGGGTGTTGTTCGTTTCTTTTTCGTATGTGAATTTTATTTTCTTGTTTATGTTGTTAAGGTAATGTACTATTTTGTCTACGTCTATGTCGTTTTGCAATATGAGGAATAAATCGTCCACGTATCGTGCATAAAACGTTACGCCGAACTCCTCTTTCAGTTTGGGTACGTAAGTTTCCTCCATGTTTTGTATAAATATTTCTGATAGTATGGCCGATGTGGGGTGCCCCATTCCCAGTCCGTCGGTAGCGAGGTAGAACTTGTTGTTAAATCTAAAGTAGTTTTGTGTCGTTGTGGTTTGTACTAAGTTCGTGAGTTGGTGGACGAATTGCATGGATTCTTCTCGTTCCAACTTCTGTTTCATTAAGTCCAGTGTGTCCGTGATTGGTATGGAGGTGTATAGGTTGGTAATGTCAAGGGACAGCAAACGGGAATTGGGGGTGAGTTTTATATTTTCTGTTAACTGGATTAGGTGTTGTGTGTTTCTTATATTGTAAGTGTCATTCAGTTTTACTTTGTTTTTTATTACCGCTGCCAGATGCTGTGTCAACTTGTAACTGTGTAGCTGTGTAACTTGGAGCTGTTGTAACTTGTAGCTGTGTAACTTGGAAAGTCCTCTGAACCCCCCCAAAAAATATGGTTTTTAGAAAATTGTCTGTGTGTGTGTGTGTGTGTGTGTGTGTGTGAACTGCATTGCTCAAAAATGAAGAAATTGCAGAAAGTTCAAACTTAATATTCCGTTTTGGTATCATCATGCAATTCGACAGTAAATTATCTGTCCATATTCCTCAACCGAAAGTACCACTTTACTGAATGGTTTGTACCCCCTTTTGCGATATTCTCGCAAACTGGCTCCAACGATTTTCTTTAAACATTGTAATATCAACAACGCACAGAATGATCTATAACTTTTATTTGAAACATTTCTTTGGTAAAATTCATTTAAGGGTACTTTTTGGGGGAGGGGACGGGTTTATGTTTTCCACTGGAAGTGCTATTTCAGTTTATTACACAATTCTATCGTGTAAATAATATTAATTAGAATTAAATAGTTGTTGAAATTCCAAGTTTGAAGAAAATCAGATGACCAGAAGTGCGTTTTTACTTGAAAAATATTTTACAGTTTTTTGCTTTTTGTCTCTAAAACGGCACCAACGATTTTCTTTAAACAAATTAGGTGAACTTTGTGAAATAAAATTTTGTAAAAATTGTATTTAACATTAATTTTATTTTATTCCATTATTATAAACGGCCAAAAACAAAATGGCAGACTTACATTGTATGTAATGGTGGACTTGCATTTCTCTCTGTTTGAAAAAAATTAATAAAAATTCTAAACTCGTTATTTCAAAGAAATAATTAACAATAAATAATTAGCCAATCAAGACGTAGAAGAGAAGGTGTGTGAAGGAATGTGGGTGTTTGTTAGGCCAATCAGAAATTTAGAATTATCATATTGACCACGCCTATATTTTTGACACCTTCACTTCTACACGGTGATTGGTTTATTATTTATAGCTAATTATTTCTTTGACAAAAAGGAGTCAACTTTTTTTTTTGGTTAATTGTCTCTCGATAGGGGTTTTATAAAATTATCAAATTGTGCAATAAAACTTTTTTATGAAAAAAAAAAAATGCATAAAATGCAAGTTATTTCAACATATTATTTACTATTTTATAAAATTAATGTGATCTATAAGGAGTAAACTCTAAATTTTCTTCCATTGAAAATGATAATTAGGCAAAAATTCAATAAGTCCGCCATTTTGTATTTGACCGTTTATTCTAATGGAACAAAATAAAATTGATGTGAAAAACACAATTTTCACAATATTTCATAGACCTGTAAATTGTAGCTGTTCATTGTATTGGCCTTAATTTTATGTTATGTGGCACAGTCCAAAAAGTTTACTAACTATATAATTTGTCAATTACAATTATGAAAATTGGAGTAAGAGAAAGTTGTGTGAGTGTTTCACAACCAGAATTTTTTTCTTTTGCTTTTGTTTAATGGTGCTTCAATGTCTGGACACCCTTGAATGGCCAGTTATTTAAACAAAATTGGCAGGACGTCTAACGTTTTGTGTCAGAATTGTGATGAGGATGTCAGGTAACGGTTGTACCACTACCTAGGTCTGTTTACTAATAGGTGGCTCCGCATATTTGGGAGGACAACACACTCAAGTGAATGCCTAGAGAAATTAGAGATTAAAAATATCTTAAGATTTATAATCAGACCGGTAGAGTGCTGGAGATGGCTACCTAGGAATGATTATTTTATTTTTTATTAAATTTTTATTTGTTTTATTTATTAATTATTTTTTTATCTGGAGAGGTGGTGGAAGGAAGAGTCATATAAGGTTAGGGCGCGCCTTCGGGCACTATTTAATAACAATAATTATAAATTGTAATTAATCATTAAAAAAAAAAAAATGCGACAGTGAAAGTATAAAAAGTAATGTACAAGGATGTGAATAGTTTTTATATGCAGTTTTTATTATATAGGTCTTTATTTAATAATTTGCTAATCCTATATTCTCAAAAATCCTAGGAGTATCAACTCCATTTAGATATTTTAGGAGATTCACTCAAGATTGTGTCCTAAATCCTCAAACAAAGAGTTTTCTAAGTATATATTTTTGTTTTGTTTTTCACGAGTTTCTCAAAAATTCTGGAACGATTTTTCTTTCTTTTTTAACTTTACATAACTAATACATACATATTTAGCTTTATAAATGTATTTCAACATTTTCCAGTAAAATTTAGGTTAGGTTTTGGGGACTAATTGTTACGTTAGTTTGGGGCTAAATGTGATGTTAATTTTATCTCTAAACTGCCATTTCAATATGTTTTTTTTGTTTTTTTTTTTTTACGGAGGGGGAAATACCTATGCACAAAGTGTGAGGCTTGCACCCACTAAAAAAAAACCCTCCCTCACAGGTACTTGTCCACCCTGGAACTGGTTATGGTACTACTTCGGAGGTGGTGCCTCGTAATGCCACCACGCGCTGCCTCCGGCCTAGCTGGAACCTGTCCTAGGGAGGTTGAGGTTCCTATTCATTTTGCCAATCCTCATCCGTAGGACCGTCCGGACTAAGGTGCCACCCACTCCCAACGGTCCGCTCCGGCGAGCATAGCCCTCACCATCGTCTCCGGGGAGATCCTCCCGATTTCCTCATCCAGCCTCTGCTGTTCTCGGTCCCATCTACCACATCTAAAAAAAAAAAAAGTTATGGAAAGCATCGTCTCTCTTTGCATCTCCGTAGATGCACGGACGGGTCTCCCACTTTCCGCACACTCCACAGGTACGCGGCAAAACAGTCGTGTCCTTTAACAAATTGGGTGAGGAAATAATCGGACCTTGCCGTGCCGCCTACTTACCCATTTCGACAGACTGGGGGATGAACCTCGCGGTCTACCTACCGCGGTGCTCATTTTCCCAACGCTCCTGCCAACTTTGCAGCGTGGCCCGTCTGGCTCTCAGCCTGGCATCTGGTTCGACCGGCTCTCCCTTCCTCTTCCAAACCTCCTGTCTCTTCCTGGCTTCAAGGTTTTTCGGGAACACCCTTGCAATCACTAGGACAGTCGGCTCAGATACCGTCCGTTACGCGCTGGCTATCCTAAGCGCCCCCCTTCTTTGTGTCGCGGCCATAGGTCTCCGCTGTCTCGCCTTTCTAAGAGCGTTAGCCCAAATCTCACATCCATACAGGAGGATAGCGTCCGCGACGGCCATGAGGAGCCGGCGCCTGCTGGCCTTCGGTCCCCTCACGTTCGCCATCATCGTGCTCAGTATCATTACCACCTTCGCCGCTTTCTTCTCAACTATACAATGTTAAGAGAAACTAAATTTTAATGTAAATTCCAAATTTTCAAATAGAATTGAGTTATTTTTTTTTAGTAATAAATAATATCGTTACTCTTAAAGAATTTATATTGAAAGTATAATTGGGTTAAACGATAAAATAACAAATCAACGATCAGTTAAGAGAAATGTCATTTTTTTTTTTTAAATAAAATATCCAAAACGACAATCATATTGTGAATTGAGTGGAGTTTTCACTCAACCTTATCTAAAAGATAAAACTATTCTTCAACCTTATCTCACTGATAAGACTTTTTAGCTTAACCACTTTTGTAGGAAGTATGTTATCATTGAGCCTCTTAGCAAGGTGAATTCTCTTTACTTTATTTTCTTTCTTTCTCAGATGCTTTTCCATTTTAATAAAATATTAAATATTATATACCTAATATAAATTAAAAAATATAAATATATATATATATAATATTTAGTATTCTGTTTGGAAGTAACTGCCTTCTTTCTCATTTTTCTGAGCTTAATTAAACATTCTTGTAACGTAACTCGTTCACTTCTAATGAAGATAATGAACAAACTTAATTTATTTAATTATTTTAAGTGTATATTTAAGTGTTCATTCTGGTTTTTAGCGGAAACTGAGTAACATATTACTTCTTACTTATTATTATTATTTTTTTTTTTTAATTTAAGGCGCGTCAACAGCTATGGTCATTGGCTTCTCAGTGCACTGCCGGTCTCCGGACAGTGTTCTCTCGTTACAGACAACACTGTCCATCACCGAACAGTGAGCTGTAGAGGCTCCTAAGAAGAAAAAATCTAAGGGTAGCAAGCTGGACTCGAACCCGGGTCCTCTACGTGGGAATCCAGTACACTAACCACTTAGCTATTACCTTCCCTCTTACTTATTATTAATTCTTTTTATCATATTCATTCTCTCTAGTATAAATATTTCTCTATAAATCAGTAACTGTTCTTTCTACTTACAAATAAAACCACAACCTTGACATTCGTATAGCTGTAGAAGATTCCCATTTTTGCGTCTAAACATCTACATTCTTTCATCTGTTTCTTAAGTGAAAAATGTCATCCCAAAAAATACTAATTACATATAGTGCGTATGTGTCGGAGGGGAGTTCGTCTTAAAAATCTGACGC
>JAAEAF010011492.1:0-16649 GCA_011037195.1 Triatoma infestans | reverse complement strand
AAATAGAGTCAGCGATAGGTCATTGGGTCTTATCTGTAATTTACTTACTCTACTCAACAGGAGCTCGCAACTGAATATTTATAATAAAAAATTATTATTATTTATACATTCCCCCTGTGCTACTAATTACAATAAACTGCAAAGAGTGCAAAATAAGTGTCTAAGGCTGATTGGCTTTTTTCCTAATTGGACCGCGATTGATTACTGCATGCTGTGTTGGACGTTGCTAGTATGTCCACCGCTGTTTATGAATTAACTGAAAAATTTATAAAATCATGTAACACAGTCGCACTAATACCAGTGTTGACTATGATATAGAGACAATGAATTATAAAAGATACAAACACAAGCGTTTGATGTTTTTTTTTGTTTTTTTCCTTAATTTGTAAAATTTGATTTATTTTAATTTTTGTTTCATTTATATAGTGTTTTGTGTATATGGGCAGACGGCCTGAAACACTTGCTGTAAAATGTATCTGTATATTATGTAAATAAAATCTTTTCAATTTGTATGAGGTGAAAACGGAGAAAATTGGATTTTCATAGATCTTAAACAAAAAGGATTTTGAAATAACTGCGGATGGTAGATATGGACTTAACAAGGACTAATCACTATGAACTTGCTTCTATCATTTTTCTAAGGATTTATTGCTTTAAGGATTGGATGCGTTGGAACTTCAGTCCATAAAAATCCAGATTGGTCTAATGAAATGTAAATATAATACTTTTCTCTTTGTTTAGGATAAGTGTAAAGCTTTTCCAAAAAAATCTCAAGAGAAGCAATAATAATGGCTTTGGTTTCAAGTATTTTTAGTATTTAGGTTTCTATCAGTCGGATCACTTAATATGTATGTTTGGCAGAATTTTACAGATACCTGTAACGAAATAGTAAATTTCTTTTCCATTATGAATAGGGTCAAAGAACAGGTATCGAATCTTTATAGGATTCTTGTACGGTCAATGATGGAATTTTGAGCAATCTGACAGGATATTTCAGGATAGGTTCCTTATATCAAAAATATTTAGAAAAAATATACTTTTGGTTCTATGTTTGGAAATGCCTCTTTGAGAAACGCTAACATTTTTGAGATTAGATAGATTTGGAATGCGTAGATTGATTTTATCGCCTAGAAAACTCTACAGCCTCACAGTTTGAAGATGAGCAGTGTTCTCTATACGGGAAACTCTTCCCGGATGCCGTCTTGCTTCTGAGAAGTCCTTCCCCAAAGACATAAAATATATATGTATTTTTGGAATGCTAGTTGCACAGTAAGAAATTTTGAACTGATAACAAAAATATGGATTCATCTTTAGTGATTTAAATGATAAGCTGTTGAAATTTGAAGAAAAGCAATTTTGTCTTCATAAGTTAATCATAATAATATATAACGAAACAATTCGGTTTAGGAATCGATTGTTTATCAAATAAATTGGTGATTGATAATTGTACAAATTAAAAAAAATGATGCTGCATATAAAATTAAAAAAAAATCTGGTGTGAAACACTCACACAACTTTCTCTTACTCCTGTTCTCAAAATTATAATTGACAAATGTTATAGTTTGTGTACCAAATTTAACGAAATTCGTCGAAAATTGAAAAAAACAGTTCAGTAAAAGCGCACTTCCGGTTTACTAATTTCCTTAAAACTGGGAATTTTTTTCTAATTAATTTTGTTTGGATGATAGAATTGTGTTGTAATCAACTATGATAGCAATTTAGAGGAAGCTGTAACCCCCACCCCTTCCACTAAATGTGCCCTTAAATGAAATTTCCCAGAGAAATGTTTTAAATAAAAGATGTAGATCTTTGCATGTTTAGTTCATATACAAAGTTTCAAGAAAATCGTCCCAGCCATTTTTGAGAAAATCGCGAAAAAGTGAAAGAAAAGATCATTTAGTAAAGTGTTAAAATAAACGCTATCCGATTATTTTCAAACTCGGAACTTCAACGATTAACATTATTTTTGAAGGCAGAATTGTCTAATAAACTGAAATAGCACTTTACATGAAAACCTAACCCCACCCCTCCCCCAGAAGTGCCCATAAATGAATTTTCCCGGACAAAAGTTGTAAAAGTTGTAGCGTTTTGTATATGTAGTTGATACACCAAAGTTTAAGAATATCGTGGGAGCCATTTTTGAGAAAATTGAAAAAACGTAAAAAAAACCAACTAATAAAGTGGTACTTCCGGTTGAGGAATTTTGGCAGATAAGATATTGTCAGATCCCATGGTGATACTAAACGGAATATCACGTTTCAACTTTCTGCGGTTTTTAAATTTTTGAGCTATGCTGTTCACATACATCATACATACACACACACACACACACACGGACCATTTGCTAAAAACCACTTTTTGGGACTCAGGGGACCTCAAGACGGATATTTCCGGTGAAAACTCGATATCGAAAATTTGACACGATTACAATACTTCCTCTCGTACACAGTAAGAAAAAGTAAAAAGAAGAGGCTCGAGAGTCTTAATGAGGACGAAATTAGAAATCATAAACATTTCAAGACAATACTGAATGTCACATGATTAAGATCTTCTTTCACACAAAGAAGTACTTTGCTTCTAATTTACGATAATGATGAAAACCAAGGAAAAAGTAGAAAAAAAAGATAAATAAGTTAAGAGATAATTGAAGAAGAAAAGATTTGTTTAAAGAATGATTATAAAGAAAGAGGTAGAAAGTAAAGGAAATAATAAAGTGTGCATGGAAAAAAGAAAGTTTATTTTTACAAAAAAGAAAGAAGAGATAAGAAAAATGTGCAGTAATAAAAAAAAAAAAGTAAACACACAAAAAAAATAATAGAAAAGAGAATAAGGAAGGAGTTAAGATGAGATACGATAGAGAAATTAGAAATGAGTGAATACAAGGAATTAGAGAGGGTTGGCTAAATGCTGGAAAGGGTAGGTTGGCTGAAGTTGGCAGTAATGGGAGGTTGGCAGTAGAATGTACATAACGACCCTTTCCTGGCTGTCGAGATGACACAGCACCAGGCAATACTACTAGCTCAGAATATCTTCTCCCTTGCACTCAAGTCCTGAACTAACTGTACTTGCTGCTATCTATCTATATATATTATCACCATTTAATTAAAGGACATTAGCCCAGCAAGGAGGTGGGTGAGAAAGATCTCCTACAAGACATCCTAAGGATTAACTGGGGACTTCACCAAGGCGGTGCGGGAGGCGAGCATGATACTACTATACAGCAAGATTCTAAGTTGGGTGGAGGCGCGAATTGGTTAAGTTTAGCTACAACTACAGTTAGTTGCCTCTTGTCACTGCTGTGGATAATGGAAATAGTACCATTTCTATTAGTCATTCTTAAACATGTTTAATAATGTTTGTCATCCATCTTTCATTTAAATCAGAGATTCATATTCCACATAAAGATCGCCATCGAAAAACACTTTTAAAATAAAGTCATCAATTTTTATTACTTTCTCTTACTTCTAATAAGAGGAAGGAAGTTATTGTAATCGTGTCAAATTTTCGATATCGAGTTTTCACCGGAAATATCCGTTTCGAGGTCCCCTGAGTTCAAAAAAGTGGTTTTTAGCAAATGGTCTGTGTGTGTGTGTGTGTGTGTGTGTGAGTATGTGAACAGCATAGATCAAAGACGAAAAACCGTAGAAAGTTGAAACTTGATATTACGTTTAGCTATCACTATGGGATCTGACGGTGCGTTATCTGTCAAAATACCATTTTGATAACCGGAAGTACCATTTGACTAGTTGTTGTTTTTTTTTCTACGTTTTTGCGATTTTCTCAAAAATAGCTCCGACGATTTTCTTGAAACTACTTATATAAACTAAACATACAAAGATCTATAAGTTTTATGTAAAACATTTCTCTGGGAAAATTCATTTAAGGGCAACTTTAGGGGAGGGTTGGGGTTACAGCTTCCTCTAAAGTGGTATCATACTGGATGATACAATTCTATCATCCAAATAAAATTAATTAGAGGGTGGATCAGTTGGCTGGGAGGGATCATCATTATTATTTTAACCAGCCCTTGCCGTCACGAAGAAGTTTCGTGACAAACAGATTAGACTTTGGGAGATGAGAGAAATGCTTGGGGGACACGCAGGGTGGCCTCCAAGCTAAAAAATTTATAAAAGTGGAATTTATCAAAGTAAAAAAGCAGGGCATTTCGATGTATCTCCTATCCCTCGGTAGAACAGCTCTTAGGACCTTGATGGGGGTAGTGACTGGACTCACTTGTTTAACATAGGGAGGACGTCTAGTCCTATTTGTCAGAATTGCGATGACGGAGACAAAAAAACGGTGTATCACTGTCAGTGTCCCCGTTTCGCTGGTACTATGTTTCGCGTGTTTGGCAGGGCACCACTCTCACAGGATTGCCTGGGCGAGTTGGAGTTCTAAGATATCTTGGGATATTGTAGCCTGGCCGGTAAGCTACCGTGCGAGATTAACTAAGGGGATGATATGGGGGGAGGGGGGCATCGGGGAGATAAAAGCCGCTTAGGCTTAGGTCCCACGCCATCAGGCACCCGGCATAATAATAATAAATTAATTAGAAATAAATAGATGGCTAAAATTCCAAGTTTTAAGAAAATTATTAAACCGTAAGTGCCTTTTTACTGAACAGTTTTTTCAATTTTTGACGAATTTCATTATATTTGGTACAGAAACTATAAAATTTGTCAATTATAATTTTGAGAACTGGAGTAAGAGAAAGTTGTGTGAGTGTTTCACACCAGATTTTTTTTTTTACTTCCTCTAACTGCCAGATTTTTTAATGATTGAGTTTTCACCGGAAATACAAGTTTTGAGATTCGCTGAGTTCAAAATAGTGGTTTTTAGAAAATGTTCTGTATGTGTGTGAAAAGAATATCTCGAAAACGAAAAGTTGCTAGAAGCTCAAACTTGATATTTCGTTTAGATAAACTATCACCGCATCAGACACGAAGATTTCGGGCAAAATCTATCAACCGGAAGCTGTGCGTCTTTAATGAAAGTTTTTTTTTATCACTTTGTTGTGATTTTTCTCAAAAACGGCCCCCAACGCTTTTCTTTAAAGTTGATATATCAACTAGACATACAGTGCGCTACAACTTTTATTTGAAATATTTCTCTGGGAAAATTCATTTAAGGGCACTTCTGGGGGAGGAGTCGGGTTATGTTGTCCTCTAATGTGTGCTATTACAGTTCAACAATGTGCTATACAATTCTTTCTACAAAATAATATTAATTAGAATTATATAAGTTGCCAAAATTCCCAGTTTGAAGAAAATCGTTTGACCGGAAGTACGACTTTCTGAATAGGTTTTTCAGGTTTTTTTTGTTGTGATTTTCTTCCATAAAAATGACGACGGTTTTTCAAACACCAATAAGAATTTTAAATATGAAGAAAATTTGCCATTTTGCGGCTAGAGAAAGTCGTGTTAATGTTTCACACCAAATTTTTATACAATTCAAATTTTTTAAATTCATTAGCAAAGAAATTGAAAAAAATCAAAATCGTAAAATGTTCAATCTCATTATTTCGTTTGCATTATAAAAAAAAAAAAGCTCGCGAGAAAAAATATAAACGGGCCACTTTTGAAATAACGTTTAAACGAAGAAAGATAACAAAAAAGTGAACATAACGCTTGTTGAAGTATTTTCTTTCTAGTTTATGGGGGGTGTTACGATTTTGATTTTATTGCCGCCTTACACCTTAAATCGGCGGTTAAAAGTGGCGATTTCCTTGTGGACCCCCCCTCTTTTTGCTACTCTATTGAAAACCATAAAAAAAAATAATAATGAAGAAAAATGCCGTTAATTTCACTTCAATATTTCAAACCGTTGCTGAGATATTCAATTATAAAGATTAAATTTTCTATGTTTCATAGGCTAAGCGGATTTGCTTATTAATTTCTAATAAATAAATGAGTTCAAATGCTGATAAAACTTATAATCTATTTTTGTAGGAGAAGGCTTTGGCTCGGAGGGGTAAGGTGCATCTCTATTGGATACCCGGACATGCGGGAATAGAGGGCAATGAGAGGGCGGATCGGCTGGCCAGATAGGGATCATCATTACCATTTTGTGGTCCTGAACCAGTCCTGGCCGTTACAAAGACGTTTCGCGACAAACAGATTAGACTTTGGGAGACGAGAGCTTTGGAGAAACGCTGGGGGGATACGCAGGGGTGCCTCCAAGCTAAAAGATTCATAAAGGCAAGCAAGCAGGGAATTTCGGAGTATCTCCTGTCTCTTAGTAGGACGGGTTTGAGGACCTTGGTAGGGATAGTGACTGGACACACTTGGGTGTCCAGTCACTTGTTCAACATAGGGAGGACGCCGAGTCCCATTTGTCAGAACTGTGATGACGGAGTTACGGAAACGGTGTATCACTACTTATGTCAGTGTCCCCGTTTCGCTGGAACTAGGTTTCGTATATTTGGGAGGACACCACTCCCGCAGGATTGCCTGGGCGAGTTGGAGTTTAGGGATATCTTGGGATATTGCAGATTAACCGGCAAGTTACCGGGGGAGATTAATTAAGGGGTCACGGGGGTCATCGGGGGGATAAGATAGGCTTAGGTCCTGCGCCTTTGGGCACCCGTTTGATAGTAATAATAATAACCTATTTTTAAACTATAAGTGAATTAAAAATCAGGTAAAACATCATTAAAACAAACAATATTCCAGTTTATTTACAAAAATCGAAAAAAAAAATATTTCCTCTTTATTGAAAATGATCTCCTATATCTGGTATTTTATTCATCGTAGTATGCATATTCATTTGGTTCCTGACTGGTTTCGGATTTTCATCCATCGTCAGAGCAAATTCACCAAGTTCATGTGAGTATAACAGAAACATTACGTTGAAGTTAATTCTCTACACGAATTTGGTGAATTTGCTCTGACGATGGATATGAAAATCTGAACAAAATCAGTATGCAGGCTACGACGGATAAAATCAGATGTTATCCAGTTTAATAGGATCCAAAGCAGAGAGAGAGAGAGACAGGATCACTCTCTAGTTTAGACCAGATAGAGTGTGAGAAACTGTTTACATACAGCTGTGTCAGCCATAGGAGGGAGTCTACCAACAGTCTTGCAGCAGAGTTCATACAGCAGTCACAACGCGTCATCGACCTTTCTCTTTACCTCACACTACCATCTTGTATATACTAGTGTTGCTCATTGAATACAACTTCCCTCTATATCTTACTAAACTCCTACAATCATACCTTGCCAACAGAAACTTTTACATCCAACTAAACACAGCCTCCTCTGACTCCTACCCAATAGGCGCAGGTGTTCCTGAAGGTTCTATCCTGGGTACTGTCCTCTTCATCACCTACATTAATTCTCTACCCAAACCACCTCATATTAACCTAGCCCTATACGCTGATGATGTTGCTTTGTACAATTCATCATGGAGAACTGATACTATCACTAACAGACTTACTCTGCAATAAACAAACTGACAAAAATACTGCACTAATAGGAAAATGAAAATAAATCACGACAAAACAAACGCCATACTGTTTACTAAACCTATAATCCTAGACCTATAATCAACAGACAAATTAAACACAACAATACTTTGATCCCTTGGACCAACAACGTCAAGTACCTCGGAATCACTCTGGACAACAAATTGAACTTCACTACCCACGTACAAGACAAAGTGAACTATGGAAAAATGGCTATAAGACTATTCTTCTCGTTACTGTCACGTGACTCAAAAATGACCACACAAAACAAACTCCTACTGTACAAAGTAGTCATCAGACTGATGTTACTTTACGCTTCCTCCGCCTGGAGCCTGACTAGTAATAGCAATATCAAAAAACTTCAGATAACCTAGAACAAATTCCTAAGACTTGCGATTGACTCACCACGACACACCAAAATCGACCTACTTCACCCCCCGTTTATTCCTTCATCCAAAATCGTCTCCTGAAACTCCTCTCCACTCTAGACTGTCATCTTAATCCACTCTGCCGCGAAATAGTCTCCTACGATCCCTCCATACATTATAGACATAAAAGACTGAAACACATCCTCTCTTAATATTTTTCCTAAAGCTGCAGGTTTTTTCCCCTTTTTCCTTGCATAAGTACCTCGCCTTATCCCAAAAAATCACTATACAAACATTGTAGGAAGGTTATAATGTTGATGTACATTGGAACTTCTATTATTATTGTACATATTTGTAAATTTGTAATAAAGCTTTTTATCTATCTATATATATATATTTTTTTTATAGAAATTTAATCTATAATTTTGTTTTTCTGCATCTTTTCTGCATTAAGGACCATTGTAAGAAAGATAATGCATTTCTATGAAAGTAATTATGTCTATATAGAGTATCATCATTTATTGTCTAAACTCATTATCTCTGGATAGAAGACAATCAAAATTTTCATGACCGTCGAAAGAATGCACTTTTAAACGTGACATAGTGAAGATATAATTTGAGAGATAAGATGTGAAACGTAAATTTTTTTTTCGTTTTTTACTTAACACACATGAATAGAATGTAATTAACCTCCATGATCCGCCATATTGTTTATATCGTGAATTTTCATTTACTTCCAAGCGAATTCAGCAAAAGTTCTTTTTAACTGTCAAGACTCCATGATTTCATCGGCCTACAATATAATATATTATTTAAGAATAATAGAAAGTTAGTTAAATGAAGTAAAAAAATAAAATAAAATAAAGTTTTTACATTTAAATAAAATGTCATTAAACTTTTTAGAAATAAACGGGGGGGGGGCAATTTACTTGATAACAATACCTCTCTACATATATTCAAAGACATTAATGTTATCAGATCTATTTTGTAAAAAAAAAACGGAAGAAAGTAAAACGGTTATAAGTAGTTTTGAAAAGAATGGAAAGCTGAAAAGTTTTTCTATATAGAAAGTGAGCTTAATGTATAGAGTTTCAAACCATAATGTAACTTAGTGACTAGCATTCTCGATCGTTGCGCGCCGCCACTACTTCTCTAGTTCTTTTTGCCTCCACCTCTTTACCAGTTCGACATGTCAACCATATACTGGTTATTCTTCTTCTTCTTCTTCTTCCACTTCCATCTTTGCACAAGCCAAGTATTGAAAGTGATGGCCGAAGAGAGTGGTGGTTACAAAATATGTTTCTACCGCTTCTCTTTCCCCTATTGTATTGTGCGGCCTTACTTGCTTGGCGGCCAACTTAACGAGTTAGACAAACTTTGACGTCTCTCGTTAAAGAAGGAAAGAGATACACTGGAGCTGGAGGGGGAGATCTTCTTCCATACTCCTCTATGAACAACTCTCTGAACTGTTTCCAACAGATCGTACAGAGTAGAGTGTTGTATCCCTTTTGGACCTTAAACTCCCCCTTCCCCGCCACTTTCCCATACTAACGTCTTATCCATTTTGCCATTCTTTTTATTTGTTTCTACCAACTGACTGGCATACTAAAATACTGTAACTAGTTCCAATGCACGGAAGAATAAACTTATAATTATTTCGTTAGTACAATCACGTTTATTTTATTCTTTAAAATTTTATATTTTTCCACTTGTTCAATTTGGACAATTTTAGAAATATTGTAATCGAGGTTTTACACTGACGACGTTTAAACCCATTCATCATGACATTGTGGAGGTAATGTCATGTGACTGACAGTGGAGGTAATGTGTACGCTTGAAGGCCCAAGTTGGTGGGGAGTTCAATCTGGACTATTTAAACATATTGTATAGAGAACACACATTACCTCCACTGTCACATGGGTAAATACATTACCTCCACAATGTAATGGTGAATGGGCTTAAACCTCCATTACAATATTACTTTCTCTTACTCCTAGTAAGAGGAAGTACTGTAATCGTGTCAAATTTTCGATATCGAGTTTTCACCGGAAATATCCGTTTTGAGGTCCCCTGAGTCCAAAAAAGTGGTTTTTAGCAAATGGTCTGTGTGTGTGTGTGTGTCTGTGTGTGTGTCTGTGTGTATGTATGTATGTGAACAGCATAGCTTAAAAACGAAAAACCATAGAAAGTTGAAACTTGACATTCCGTTTAGGTATCACCGTGGGATCTGACACTACGTTATCTGTCAAAATTCCTCAACCGGAAGTACCACTTTACTAGTTGGATTTTTTACGATTTTCTCAAAAATGGCTCCGACGATTTTTTTTAAACTTCAAAAATCAACCACACATACAAAGAGCTACAAACTTTTATTTGAAACATTTCTCCGAGAAAATGCATTGAAGGGCATTTTTGGAAGAGGGGTGGGCTTAGGTTTCCATCTAAAGTGCTATTTCAGTTTTTTAGACAATTCTGTCATCTAAATAATGTTAATTAGAATTAAATATGTTGTTGAAATTCCGAGTTTGAAAAAATCGGATAAAACCGGACGTGCGTTTACTTTACCACTTTACTGAATGGTTTTTTCACTTTTTCCCAATTTTCTCAAAAAGGGCTCCGACGATTTTCTTGGGAAAATCGTATATAAACTAAACATGCAAAGATCTACAATTATTTAAAACATTTCTCTGGGAAAATTCTGTTAAGGGCACTTTTAGGGGAGGGTGGGGTTATGTTTTTCTCTAAAGTGCTATCATAGTTGATTATACAATTCTATCATCCAAACATAATTAATTAGAAATAAATAGATGGCTGAAATTCAGTTTCAAGAAAATTAGTAAACGGAAGTGCGCTTTTACTGAACAGTTTTTTTAGTTTTCGACGAATTTCATTAAATTCTGTACACAAACTATAAAATTTGTCAATTATCATTTTGATAACTGAAGTAAGAAAAAGTTGTGTGAGTGTTTCACAGCAGATTTTTTTTAAATTGTCCAGATTGAACCAATCAACATCAAATTCGCCATAAAAATTGGACTCAATAGTTCCATTAGCAGCCGCAAAGAAGCGCCAAACTTAGGCCTCCAAGCGCACACATTACCTCCACTGTCACATGGGTAATGTATTTACATTACCTCAACAATGCAATGGTGAATTGGCTTCAACTTCGATAGTAAACCACCTATCTAAAAGCTGTCTCTAGTTAGGAGAAATTGAATAAAATCTGTTCATCTAAAAGGGCTTAACAATCAATGCTTCAGATAAAATTTTGAGAGTAAAAACGCGCCCTAGAGTAAGTAATTGGACGAATTAATAAGTCTCATTCTTGAAAATATTCACCAAGCAATTCATACTAATCCATTTACCCGTTAGAACAAGCAAGAGTATTTAAAAAGAGGTCTTGCAGTATTTTACATCCACAAAAACAGATAATGAATACCCAATTATTTAAATAAGTTGATCCCAATGAAACAGCTGTGTTTATTTATTTCGATATCTATCTTGTCTTCTTTTTTTCCGGAGTTAGTTGTAAATCAAAAACCGCGGAAATGTGCTGATTTTTTTTTTGTTACTTTTGGCATCTCGATAGACTCCGCCTAAATGATTCCAGTCAAACAAACAGAGACCCATATACATTGATCATTTTCTAAAAACACTACTTTTTTTTCGTCTTCTGGTGACCTCAAAACATATCTACATTCGATGAAAACATAATTTCTGTTAAACAAAACCAAAAATCTGTTAAAACTGCAATATTTCCTTTTATATCAGTTTTGGGAGTTATAGAGTTTTGACTACTAAATGCTTATCCAGGTGAAAATATTTCAATAAAATGTCAATTATCTGTTGAAATGTGATTGGTATGATGTGTCGTTGTATGTTTGCAGTAGCGTGTAGCACGAGCGGTTTTGTAAAGGGAGAGAAATATAAGAAAATAAGCAAGAGGTCACCACTGCTTTTGAAATAAGTATATTATTCTTTAAATGAATTTAAATACTTTACAATATCACAATAATATGCTTATTAAATGTTAAACCCTTATAACTGGCACTGAAGCAAAGAGAGCGACTTCTGAGACAAATGTTCCGGTTGAATGTCTAATTCAGACTGTTTACAGAATGCTCTGTTCTAGCGGGGGATTTTTCTCCTACAAAACAGTTGGTCAAGTGGCATTGTCTTACTCTAACGGATTCGTTGCCTTTATCTCTTTAATAGCACTGACCTTAATTTAATAATACCTGAATCTTTCCCCTGCACTAAAATACACTATTTGAAGTAGCTAAATTTCACTATTTTATTTTCCAAAAATCATTTCACTTAAAATATTGTCAAAATTCGCTTAACTATTTTTCCAAATTTATTTTTCTCAATTGCTACTTCCACTATACTGTCTAACTCAGTATTACAGACGAATAATTGAGTATTCCAGTTTCGAATGCATTGTTTTTGGACGTTTTTCTGTTAAAGAATGGTCTCTCTAAAATCCTGTTTTAGAGTAATCATAAACGTAATAAATATAATAATAATAATAATAATAACGCCCAAACAACCAAGAGCCTTAAACTAATTTTTTTGGCGATTTCTATAGATATAAATTATATAAATTATACTAAAAATTATAATCTAATCATAAAAAAATATTTTTCCTCCATTAATTTTAAATAAAATATTTAACAAATTTACTTGCCGAACATAAAATATATCAATCCATATGGTTTATAATTCAGTCAAAGTGAATATGAAATGATTATTTACATTTCTATATATCTAGAATATTTTAGAAAGAGAGTAATATTTTGCTGGAGATACATCTTATGGGTTTGAAATATAAGTAGGGGTTCAAAAAAAAAAAAAGAAAAAAGTAGTTTACTTTTATGAGAAAAAATATATTATTTATTATTTCAGATTTCAATATTTAAATTCACATTTATATATTTCAATTTTTTTTTTTTTTTTTTTTTTTTTATTGATATTTCTACGATAAAACATTTCAAGTGAAGTGAATATACATATTATATTTTTTTACATAACATTCAATACAAGTTGAGTAAGTGATTGCAAGTTCCATCTGCTGGACACACACGTTACGGCCCTCTAAAGTGGATTGAATAATTTATAAAGGTAGTTCTGAGAAAGGATTTCATTTCAATAGTAGACATTCAACAGCACATAATATATTTGACACTGAGAAATGCATTGATGTTTTATTAAAACATAGCCCTCATTATTGGTATCTCTTTACTTTTTTTTTTAAAAAAAAATTGATGTGAAAAATTCGCACAACTTTTCCTTATTACTGTGAGAAGGAGGAAAACAAGTACCTACTCAGGCACGTAGTAAAATTGATTAAACTGTAGACCAGAAGATAGCGCCAGTATTATTAGACAAATCCTAAATAAAATTTCAAATTTAACGTTATAGTCGTTTTCAAAATAATTACCCCTCTCCCAAAATTATTCTGTAAAGTTACATTTCCGGTTAGCCAGTTTTCTTAAAAAATTTGGTATTGTATCGATGTTTCTACTATATATATTAATATTATATAGGTAACAGAATCAGGCATTGTACTGAAGTGGTACTTTGTTGAACATAGCACTGTGATGGAAAAGTTAAACGCTATTGTTCCCCCCACCCTAGAACCTCACAAAAATCCATTTTCTTAGGGAAAACCTCTCAATTAAAAGTGATATTTATGTCTAAGGAATAATCATTGTAGCCGTTTAAAATAAATCATTACGCGTAATAAAATCGCGTAAAACTAAACTAGAGAGAGAAATACTTCAGTGAAGCAAGGCTGCTCAACGATGGTGAGCTGCTAGATGAAACAGCGTACCAATCAATCGAGAGACATGTGTTTAAAAAACCA
Organism: Triatoma infestans; assembly: GCA_011037195.1. Classification (NCBI taxonomy): domain Eukaryota; kingdom Metazoa; phylum Arthropoda; class Insecta; order Hemiptera; family Reduviidae; genus Triatoma; species Triatoma infestans. Next base: position 2,950 of record JAAEAF010011492.1, on the reverse strand, counting down.
TTTGATTATTAAGTAAAATATCTAATCGTAAAAAGAAAACGATTTTAGGTACCTCATGCGAGACTGAAATAGTCAGGATATTATGAAGCATAAAACATACTTAGATATATATAACATTTTCAACCATGCAAGTGCTGGGATATTATGCCCAGGGAGTCAACAATAATGCCCTCCACAATCGGAAGCAAGTCATCAAGGCTGATGCCAACACTGCCCAAAAAGGCGGACGTCTCCGTTGGAATGACACCTCTCGAGCCAAACCACAGGCCCTGCACCCTATAGACCCTGTCTCCGAACTGGTCTCTAAATTTTTCTTTGAGGTGGGGAATACACTTCTCATAAATTTGGCTCTTCTCCTCGTGGACCTTCTCCGCTTGACTCGGATCATTACTTTCATATCTGACCGTTGGGTCCAAAACAAAAGCAATGTCGCTGTTTTACTGGAAGGTCACGATGTCAGCATACCTGACTGAACCGTCCGTATCGATGGCATAAACTTCCTCAAAGCTCGTAAAGCCCCGTTGATGCAGCAAATCCATAATAGCGTGCTTCACTCTGTGATGGCGTCGGGTTATTCGGACATGTACCAAGCACATGGGCTAGGGTTTCAGGCTGTCTGCCGCATCTGCGACAGAGGGGTCCAACAGCTCCCGAAAAAAAAAAGTACATTTGCTAGATTGATGTTTCTCGTTGATGGATTTTGCCCTAAACCAACATGTAGTAGAAGGTTAAATTCCTTAGCTCAGACGGGCAAAGTGCAGCTCTTCTGGGTACCCGGACATATGGGAATAGAAGGTAATTAGAGGGTGGACCGGCTGGCCGGACCTCCTCACCTTTTTTGCGGTCCTGAGCCAGCCTTTGTCGCCACTAAGAGGTTCTGCGATAGTCAGATTAGACTTTGAAGAACTTGGTTTCGGATTATCTCCTGTCTCTGTGTAGGATAAGATTGAGGACTTAAGTAGGTATGGTGACTGGACACATATGGGTGGCTAGTCATTTGCATAATATAGGGAGGACGTCTAGTCCCATATGTGAGAACTGTAATGATGGAGTTAGGGTGAAACGGTGTATCACTATTTATGTCAGTGTCCCCATTTTTGTGGCTGGTACTAGGTTAGTGTATTGGGAGGACCTCACTTTGTGGGAAGCCTGGGAGGGATGGATCTAAAGGGGGGGGGAATTGATTTTTTTTTTCAGGATATTGTCGACAGACCGGCGAACTACCGGGGAGAGATCAATTAGGGGACTGAATTGGGGGGTAATTGGGGGATAAAAGCCACATAAGCTTAGGTCCCACGTCGATAGGCACCCATGGCTTAATAGCAAACCATCATGTCTGATCCGATAGTGGTACTTAAACGGAATACCAAAGTTTAAGCTTACAGATATTTTTAATTTTTTGAGATATTTTGTTCACATACATTTCGCTTAAAACAACTTTTTTTTTTCTTTTTTTTTTGTAATCAGGGGCACCTCAAACCATCAAATTTCCAATAAAAATATTCTACATAGGAAATTCGATTGCAATAAATTCTCTTGCGGCAGCAAGGGAAAGTAAAAAAAATAAAAGTAAAATTGAAATAAAATTTCTCCTGATATCTTTAAAGTTAGCGATAGATAAATTCTTGGATATTATAACAATCCCTTTAGAAAGCTGATTGTTTTATTTTTTGACTTCTTAATATAAGTCAATAGGATGGTGTAGTATACAATTAGTTATCCTACGAATTAAGTGAAGGAAGAATAATCGCAATAATGGGTAATAATAATTAAGGGTAGTTATTATAAAGTATTAAGTTATTACTTTCTCTTACAGTTGTAAGGAAAGTATTGCAATGGAGTCAAATTATTGAAATTAATATCACGGCTAATACGTTTTTTTCTAATATCTTCTGAATATGAAGAAATAAATTTTATAGCAGAAATGTATGGTTATAGCAGTGTTTGTGTGTGTTTTTGGACACAATACGCTAAAAGAAAAATCGCAAATAGTTCAAACTTGATAATAATCCGTTTTTTTTACCATCATCATAGCTGAAAAAAAAGTTTCCAGCAAAATCAGTCACTTTACTGATTTTTTTTTTTTTCAGTTTTACACGATTAGCTTGAAAATCACGTCAACGTTTCTTTTCCTATAAATTTCGGACAATTTCGGTCTTGTCCTTTAAAAGACATAAAATGTCAAATCACTTGTAATTGAAACATTATTCTAAAAAAAAAACTTGCGATGGGTTCTAGAGGAGCTGCAACGTTAAACTCCCCCTCTAAAGTGCCATCTCGGTACTATATACGGTTCCCTTTATTATATAAGATTACATTACATTAAAGTCTTAGGTAGAATTTCTAGTTTGATGAAAATCGGTAAACCAAAATTGCGACATTATAAAACTGGTTTCTGAATTTGAATACAAGCTCAACGTTGGTGCATGGGAATATAATAAGGATACTGAGCTCTGTGCTTTAGAGTTGTGATATTATCGTTTATTAAGGGTATATTACCGGGCAGTAATGCGAGAACATTACACTTCACCGAACAGTGGAGCTGTCGAGGCTCCTAGAAATAGAAAATTTAAGGGCTGCGTTTCCTGGACTCTAATTGGGGATATATACGTGCGAGTCCAACCACTCATCTATTATTTTTCCTATATGAATTACTTCTTACTTCTATCTTTGTTACTTCAAATATTGCACACACAAAAAAACTCTTACTTTGACAAATATCTTTCTGTAGTTGGAAATCCTGTATGTTAAATTCGATATTATGGAATTTTGATAGGAAAGCAAGAAGCAAATTTATGTTACAATGCTATAATATTCTGCATAATATTAATATTATGCTATAATATTCTGTCCAAACGGAAAGGGAAGAAAACCCAATAATTGGCTGTCGTTTATAAGGGAAGTAATGTCATCTATTGATTGCTTAGATATTTTGTTAACTGAAAACTCT
>JAAEAF010011491.1:0-21799 GCA_011037195.1 Triatoma infestans | reverse complement strand
TAATGTGATCGTGCCAGATTTTCAAAATTGAGTTTTTGTTTTTTTTTTTCACCTGAAATACATATTTTGGGGTCCCCTGAAACGGAAAAAAAGTTTTTTTTAGCGAATTTATGTGTGTGTATGTGTGTATGTGTGACTATTAACAGAATATCTCAAAAAAGGAAAAGTCACAGGAAGTACAAACTTGATATTCCGTTTTTAGGCACTACCACCAAGCTGTAGACACGAAGATTTCGGCCAGAATCCATCAACTGGAAAAACGCGACTTTAACTGACAGATCCTTTCAAGTTTTTCAGTTTGATTTTCGCAAAAAACGGCTCAAACGATTTTGTTTTAACTTCGTATACTATCTAAATAAACAGGTGTCTTTGGAATTGGGACTACTGCAATTTTGGATTATAATAATAATAACAATAATAATAATGATAATAATAATAATAAAAATAATAAAAATAATAATAATAATAATAATGCTTTATTTGAAAAAAAATTATTATAGAAACATATAAAAAGGAAAGAAGTATTCTCACTGCATGGTAAACCGTCTGCCTGAGGTTGATGTACAATATATTATGTTATATTCATAATAAAATAATAATCATAATAATACTAATCTAATAAGAATATATAAATTACAATTGTTTATAAATTGAATAAACATTTAAGAACATAAAAACTACTAACAAAGGTATACAAAAGTTGAAAAAAGAAAGAAAAAATAATAATAATAATAATAATAGTTATAATATAGGGAAGGGAATAGCTAAGTGGTTAGCGTACTGGATTCCCACGCGGAGGATCCGGGTTCGATTCCAGCTACCCTTAGATTTTTTCTTCCTAGGAGCCTCTACAGCTCACTGTAACGGTGATGGACAGTACTGTCCGGAGGGCGGCAGTGCACTAAGAAGGCTCCGGGCGCGCTAATGACCATAGATGTTGACGCGCCTTAAAATTTAAAAAATTAATAATAGTTATAATACAAAGAAAAAAAAAAAAAAACTAAAAAAAAAGAAAGTCATTTACTTAAATAATAATTTTTTTTTTTTAATAAAAAAAGAATTAGTTACCTAAATAACTAAATACATAACCAAAATCACTAAATACATTTAATTAAGACAAAAAAGAACCTGAATAGTAATAATATAAAGAATAAATTAATCAAAATTAAATTCCATAATTAAATTATGTCTATATTGCCAGACGTGTCTCGCAAAATTAATAATCTCAATGCAGTTTTTCGCCATTGAGGAACAATATTAACTGCGATCTAGATAGTTTGTCGCAACCGACCGGACAGAATGGAACACTCTTGCTAAAAAGTGGTAGACTTCCTACCTCGCTCGAGAGTTACATAGCGACGCTAGGAGTTACTTCTCTAAACCCTAGGCGTATAATTTAAATAGACCAGCTCATCGCAAAGTCTGAATAGCCAACCAAGTTGACTAAGAGTAAGGTTCGTTGAGTTGGACATCAAGCAACAAGGTTTGACAGAATAGTCCAGCTCTTTATATAATAAAAACCAAAGTAAAGCAACGAGCCAACTCCAAACACACTTCAAGATGGTGGATCCCCTATTCTTTGTACAATAACCGTCAATTGCGTCCGAGATTTGATAGATTCTTCTTTTGTTTTCGGCCTACAAAATTGTTCGCTTAGTTGGATTTGCAGGGGGACATGTGAAAACAATCTCGGACGTGAACAACTTCATCCCCTCCCCCTATATTAAATATGATGATGAATATTCCTCACATCACCGTACTTTAATTTAGTCAAGTAAACACAAATAATGGATCGCGTCCGAGGAAGCCGCTCGGAAAGCTTAGAGAATAAAAGTAATGTGTCTATTTCCTCAGCATTGCAAAAGTGGACAAAATTATAAATGTTTTACTTTTATGTGGCAACCAATTCTCAGTTTAAGTGGTACCACTTCTAAAGCTTTGCAATCCATCTTATATCATTTGATAAAGACACTTTTTCATTATTCAGATGATAATATTGTTTGTACATCAAAAATTGTGACGCTGGGGCATCTTAATGTGATTAGAAGGGAAAATTATTTACTTCTAATATAATCTTGTCACTAAAATATTTATCTAATTTAATATGCATTTCCTTCCTAAATATAATTACTTTAAAAACTTAAAGTTCACAAATTTTGCAAACTTCTTAAAATAATTTGGTTTCAAGAAAATATTTCAATTAAAAGTACTTAGATTAAGGATTGTAAATTTATGAACCTTACTACAACCTTTAGATTATTTTTTTTTCTCTCTTTGTAATTTACATTATTCCCGACGTTTCGACACTATGCGTGCCATCATCATCGCAAGATCAATATGCATTATTCTATTATAATCTGTATCGCAATGTGATATATTTTATTATGTAATTTCCAGTCTATGAGGTATGTTCAATTTTTTTTTTAGTTAATTTATTTGTAACTCTCATATATTACACGCCGTAATATATATATTACACAACTATAAATTAGTTATGTAATAAATTTTTTTTCCCCTTAAAACTGGTTATAATAAGTTTCTTTATGATTTTCGGAATAGGATCACGTGATTACAGATTTGCTTTTTTAGTGTAGAGTATTCTATATTGGTATCTTCTATTATTTTTGTAATTTTAAGGCTGTAAGTATGAGTGTCCACTGGCTAAGGGCCATCGTGGTAAACGAAAATAATAGAAATAATAAAAATAATAGAAGATACCAATATAGAATACTCATCACTAAAAAAATCAAATCTGTAACCACGTGGTCCTATTCCCAAAATCATAAAGAAACTTATTAAAACCAGTTTTAAGGAGAGAAAAAAATTTTTAAATTACAAAACTATGGAAGTAACAAATGGAAGTTACATATGGAACATATGGAAGTTACAATAACTAAATAAAAATTGGACATACCTCATAGACACTGGAAATTACATAACAATATATATCACATTGCGATACAGATTATAATAGAATTATGAATAGTGATCTTGCCATGATGATGGCACGCATAGTGTCGAAACGTCGGGAATAATGTAAATTACAAAGAGAAAAAAAATAATAATCTAAAGGCTGTAGTAAGGTTCATAAATTTACAACCCTCAAATCTAAGTATAATTACATAAGAACAGTCATAAAATATAAATTAACGCAATCAATTAAAAGTGTATTAGGTATTTATAATGTTTAGATATTATATGAAACTTAAAAAAAAAAAAAAAAAAAAATCATTTGAGCCGTTTTTAATAATTAAATTGTTTAGGAAGATGATATCCGGTCATACCAACTGATTAGATTGAACCAATTTAAGTTTCATTAATTAACCTTACTAATCCAGTAAAGTCGTATTTTCAGTTGATGGATTTTGTCCAAAATCTTCGTGGTAATGCCCTTAACGGGTTACCAAGTTTCAGATACCTGTGATTTTAAAATTTGTATGATATTTCGTTTATATACACACACACACACATAGAATTCGCTGATATTTTTGTTGTCTTACTCAGGGAATCTCAAAACATTTATTTCTGTGTAAAAACTCAATTTCGTAAATTTGACCCAATTGTAGTACTTCCTCTTCTTAGTAAGAATAAGAGAGAGGAAAAACAAATGACCTGGTTTCATGAAATTCCTAATATGGAAAATAGTTTAAAAATACAAAAAGAAAAAATTGGAATTGAATTTGCGTGATAGAAATGGAAAAATTTCCCTGAAAATAGGGAACTGCGTATTAAATATTAGATAAAACATTATAGTAACAAGTTTATTTTAGAAGTAAAATAATTCTGCCTTTTAATCACGTCAAAATGCCCCAGGGTCAAAATTTGTAGATACAAAATAATATTATTATCTGAAGTAATGAAATGTCCTTATCAAAAATATAAAAGATGGATTGCAAAGCTTTAGAAGTGGTACCACTTAAACTGAGAATTGCTTGCCACATAAAAGTAAATAATTTATAATTTTATCCTCTTTACATTGCTGAGGAAATGGTGACATTATTTCATTCTCTAAGCTTTCTGAACCGCTTCCTCGGACGAAAATCTGACGAGAACCATTTATTTGTGTTTACTTGCCTAAATTAAGGTACTTGAGGATGTGAGGATATTCATAATTATATTTAATGTAGGGAGATGAAGTTGTTCGCGGCCTAGATTGTTCTCAGTACTCCCTGGATATCCAACTTAAACGAACAACATCAATCGCCAGCGTTGCCTATAAGATTTGAACTGAATTTTTGAAAAAAAAAAAAAAATCGTATACTTACATCAACAGAAATTATGGTACATGCAAAAAAACTATTTTATAAACTTCATTAATAGTATGATTTTTGCATATAATGTTTATAATGAACTCATAATCCTCATCCATGTTTGCGTTGATATTTTTAAAAGTGATCGAAATATCCTTTAGGGATCAACGAGTGAACGATGTTTCGTTTTGATTAATTTTTTTTTTCTCCTTTCTAATCTTTATTTGTGCTACATAACATTAGCGCTGTAAGTAACAATTATTATAATAGAATATGAATACATATTGAGTAGGAAACTACTCAATGGAAACACACCAAAACTACACAAAATTACTATTCACTCTCTTCACTTGAGAGGAAACCATGAGGCCATTTAATTTTAAAGACGTCTAGTAGGGTTATTGAAGAGTTCTGGAAGACAGATGTGTGAGATTGTAGGTTAATATGGGATCAGTGTGTATGGTTCGGTTGGAGACGTAAAAAGTACCGTTTACAGGAGCGTGATACAGAGAATTGTGGATTATAGTTATTGGAGTCTTTAGAAATTTGAGCGTTTAGTTTAACCCCATAGTTCTATCCCTTACGCCCAGATAAGCTTTAGAACAGATGCATAAATTAGTATTTTGTTGTCTACAGAGAGTTTAGTTGATTTGAAGCAGTCTTTTATAAATTGTAAAATTAGTGTTTTACAATTCAGTCAGAAATACTCTTATGACAGTATGCAGAATGAAAGTTTAGTAGAAAAGGGAAGGGTTTAGTTCATGGTAGGGTGCTGGGCTCCCACGTGGAGCTCTTGGATTCGAGCAGTGCTGTCGTTAGATTTTTATCGCCCTTGGAAATATCTCTATAGTGTTATATCAGTAGGGTGATGGACAGCGTTGTCTGTAACGAAAGAACACTGCCCGGAAGCCAATAGACACTGAAAAGGGTCTAGGAACACTACAGAACTTTCAAGTCGTAGAACGCAGTGGCAAGCATTCCCCAAAAATACTAGAAAGAAATTGAATGAATTCCTAAGAAAAACACAGATAGCGATATCAAACTGGCTTGTTAATCTGGGCGTATATCAAACTAGCTTTACATCTTGGCGTATGTATCGTATGTCTGGTAAAACTAAATAGAAATGAATATAAGAAAGTTTATAATAATTTTCAGTGGTGTGTTAACTTTTTTAAAATAATGTTTTTTTTTCTTAATTGATATTTACCTATTTGTTACGAGCATAATAGTAATTTTTTTAATTGTGGACAAATAATCGAAACCGAAGCGGAGAAGTCAATCTCAGTAATAAAACTACAATTTACTCATTAAGTAGATCATGAGACTACAGACGTTTTAGTCTTCGAGTAGAATTTGTAGGATTAATGATGGAGGCAGGCAATCGGACAAGAGGATTGACATGAGAGGATAAACTGTATGAAATTTGTTCCATCAGAATAGGATTTATGGGATATTAATATGTATGGATTGTATGGTTGAAAACAAAGAAAGGAACCCAAACGATTTTGAGGAGGATTTTGGATTGATGGGTTCGATGCGATTACAATTAGATCGTTTGGTCGCACACCACAGTCTGTACCTTATGCCCAAATAGGTTGAACTATGACTTTGTAGATTAGCAGTTTGTTGGTAAGTTAGATCGTTTGTCAAGTAATCGTTTCGAGATTTTGTAATGTTGAAATAGTGTCAGTCATTTGAGTCTGGTATGTGGATTCCAGATGAAGCGTCGGTACTAAGTGGCGAACCTTTTGCACTGGGGGTGAGGCGACAAACTGAAGCAGTCGTCGGTGAGTCATCGGAGACTGAAAAAAAGAGTTTTGTTCTTTTCAACCTGATTTTGATTCCCAATTGGTTGAACCATTGTAAGTGAATTCAGCTGTGCTGTAGATTGCGAGTTGCTAATATGGGGTCTTTATGAGCAGCAAGAATGGCGGTATCATCAGCGAATGTGTAGAGAGTGGTGTGGATATGGCACAGTTGGCATATCAGCTGAAGGCTAAATGGAGCTATTTTTCAAATTTAATTTATTATCATGTAATTTTTATCAATTTTTTAAAATTAAATTCATTAAGATCAGAATGACATAAGAAAAGTAATATATGAAACAGATATAGATTAGCTCAGACTTCGAACCTTAGAAGTTACCGAGAAAAATGATTAGACTATCCAAAATGACATTAAAATGACCACCAGATGCCTTGTTAAAGTCCAGGGATATCTTTACGCAGAGTTTGAAAAAATTATCGGCCTCCCAGACATGGGGAACTTCTCTCATCAATTTTGTTCAATATGACTCTGGAAATAACAATAAGAGTCATTCGCACGAGCTCAAATGGCACTATCTACAATCGTCTCATTCAGCATATGGAGCACACTGATGACATAAGGCAAAAAGACTCGGACTGAAACGGTGAGGAGTGTTAAAACGGTGAGAACTAGAGGAAGCTGTTAGAGGAGGACCAGATCCTTTTAGGACTGCAAGCGACCCAGAGGAACGAATTCTTAACCTATGTTTATAATATTAATTAAATATCTTATATTCTTCAATTTGATTTGGGTTCGTTGATTAGAGGTAATTATTAAGATATGTATTTAATTTAATTTTGGCATAGCCTATTCTTGCGGCTGGTGATTATGAGACTAACAGAATTATTTTGGTTACTGTAAAATCTTGTACATTGGCTTTAATACTTCTTCAGAGTACATTTTTTTTTTGTAATCTTTATTTACGCTAAAGTTAGCGCGACAGCGCTATAAGTAACAATTATTACAGAAGAACATAAATACATAATGAGTGGAGAAGCAACCCAATGGTAACACTCCAAAACTACACAAAATTACTATTCACTCTCTTCACTTGAGAAGAGATCATGAGGCCATTGTCCTGTAAAGTTGTCTAGGAGGGTTATTAGGAAGAGTTCCGGAAAACATTGTTGAACTAAAGGATATGTGTGAGACTGTACTTAGGTTATATGGGATTTCCTGTAACAGGTTTGGGTGACTTGGGCAATGAACGGTTTATTAAGGTAAGTGTGTATGGTTCAGTTGGAGATGTAAAAAGGAGCGTTTAAATTTTACGGAGGATTCTGGATTGTAGGGATTGGAGCCTTTGGAGTTAAGTGTTTGGTTGAACCCCTTAGCTCTATCCCATACGCCCAGATAGGCTTTAAAATAGATGTATAAATTATTCTTTTGTTGCCTAGAGAGAGTTTAGATCTGTTGTCCAGTAGTCTTTTAAGTTGACGAAAGCTTCTGTTTAGTTCTATTCTTTTAAGTCGTGTATGAGGATTCCAGGTAAGTCTTCGGTCTAAGTAAAGCCCAGATAGCGAGCAACGTTGACCACTGGTAAGGGAATTAAGTTGTCATAGATTGGAAGAAGAGTAATGCGTCGAAGAGTGGAGGTAATGTTTTAGGACTTGTTTTCATTAAGTTTAATGACCCTATTTTTCTAGGTAAGAGAGGTGGTGTTGCAGATTTCTAAGGGCTATGATGGGATCATTATTGTTAGACAGGATAGCAGCATCATCCGCATAGGTGAGAAGGATAGTTTCAGGATGTGTTAGGATGTCTGCTGTGTATACTGAGTAAAGGATAGGACTTAGAATGCTACCTTGCGGCACTCCGTTTAAAGTACATATATGTATAAATAAAGAAAATAATAATAATAATAATAATGTAATATACGGTTCCAATATTAAAGACATTTCCATATTCAGTAAAAGTTCTAAATTTAAAGGAAGTTTGACAATTGGAATTGGAGAATTGAAATATGTTTAGAACGTGTGAGTGTCTCATACCAGATTTATTTTATTTAATTTATATTACAGTTATGAATTTATTTATTTATATACATTTAATGAAAATCATTCAAAATTTTATTGCCGGATTATGTTTGTAATTTTATCAATTTTTTTTTTTTTTTTTATAGACCTTATTATATAATTAATTTAAATAAACTTATGTAGTTAATTGAGCTCCTTGAACTTTTAATATTTTAGTGTTTAATCAAATTTTGCAATGTACATAATTAATTAAAACCTAAGATAATATTATTTGTTTTCAAGATGTATGATTGTCATTTTTTTTTTCAGTGATAAAGCAAAATAATCTTGAATAAGTATTTCAATGAACAGATAATTGATATTAAATATTTACAGATTTAAAAAGGAAGTTAGAAAGGATTATAAATCTATAACTGTGAATATTTATTTTAAATTTTATTTTTATAAAATGATTATTAAATAAACTATAATTCTTTATCAGAAACAGGATTTATTTTTTTTTTCATTTTTTATTGATTATTCTTAACAATTATCGATGATGTAAGAAAGGACATAGTTTATCGTGACAGATTTACGAAAAGGTTTCATCGTCGACAATGTTTCGAGATGCCCTACTTCAAAAAAAAAAAAAAAAAAAATCTGGTGTGACACTCTTCAACTTTCTCTTACTACGTTTTTTCCAAATTATAATTGACAAATTTTATAATTTGTGTACTAAATTTAATGAAATTCGTCCGAAAACTGAAAAAACCGTTCAGCAAAAGCGCACTTCCGGTTTACTAATTTCGTTGAAACTCGGAATTTTAGACATCTATTTATTTCTAATTAATTTTCTTTGGATGATAGAATTGTATAATCAACTATAATAGGACTTTAGAGAAAAAATAACCCTAAAAGTGCCCTTAAGTGAATTTTCCCAGAGAAATGTTTAAAATAAAAGTTGTAGCTCTTTAGAGTGTGTAATTCATATAATTCGTTTAAAGGAAATCGCTGGAGCCGTTTTTATAGAAAATAGTAGAAAATTCAAAAATACTTTTCAGTAAAAACGCACTTCCGGTCATGTGTTTGTCTTGAAACTTGGAATTTCAATAACATATCCAGTTCAATTAATATTATTTATATGACACAATTGTATAGTAAACTGAAATCGCACTTTAAAGAAAAATCTAACCCCACCCATCTCCAAAAAATGCCCTTAAATGCATTTTCCCGGAGAAATATTACAAATGAAAATTGTTGATATACCAAGTTTTTTAAAAAAAAATCGTCTTATCTATTTTTGAGAAAATCGCAAAAAAATGAAAAAAAAACTTTGTAAACGGTACTTCCGGTTGAGAAAGTTTGACAGGTAACGTACTGTCGGATCCCATGGTGATACCCAAACGAAATATAAAGTTTGAACTTTCTGCGATTTTTCGTTTTTGAGCTATGTATATATATATACAAACAGACACATGTATTACGTATATGGAGCATGTGAGAAATAAACTCCTCCTCAATAGGGATATTTGTGTGGAGAAACAATAAACAGTTACACACACAGACCATTTTCTAAAAACCAGTTTTTTGGATTCAGGGGACTTCAAAACGTGTATTTCCTATGAAACTCGATATCGAAAATTTGGCACGATTACAATACTTCCTCTTACTAGGAGAGGAAGAGAAAGTAAAAAGAACATTTTGTTAGAGAACAAGAGCCCCCGCTTTCTCTATGTTTCCTCTCTAAATGTAAATAGCAAAAATACGCATTATGTTCAAATTTGGATACCCGTTTAGGATCTGACCAAAGTTTTTTTGAAAAAGCAATCAACCCGGAAGTATTATTTTATTGAATTTGTTTCCGTTTTGCAAAGATTTCGTCAAACATTCCTCCACCAGCAGCAATATTCCTTCTTTGATGTTATTTGTTGCGGTTCGATCAGCAAAGCTAGAAAGCATCAAAGATATTTTATGTGATAGCCTGCTTAGGCTGCTTTTGTAGTGTATAAACTGATTTTGCTATTCTGTGCAAGTCTTTGTTATCTATCGCACTGTTTTATCAAAGTGATGGGCGAACGCCCGAATTCGGTCAATGACCACAAAATGAAGCAGGCTATCATGGATAATTTCTGGATGAATTTAGGAATGTTCTATAGGAACTACCTTCTAAGGAGCTATTTTAGAATAATTTATGGTTCTACTCGTATGACAACATACTTATTATTTACATTTTATGCAGAATGAATGGTTAGTAGAAAAGGGAATGCTCTGTGGTAGCATGCTGGACTTCCATGTGGAGCTCTCGAATTCGTGCACTGCAGAGCTGTCCATAGATTGTGTCGCCCTTGGAAATATCTCTACAATGCTACCAGTAGGTTTTTTTTTTTTTCTAATTATTTAAGGCGCCTCAACATCTGTGGTCATTTGCGCCCGAAGCCATCTCAGTGCATTGCCGGCCTCCGGACAGTGTTCTCCCGTAACAGACACACTGTGCGGACAGTGAGCTGTAGGGGCTCCTAGGAAGAGAAAATCTAAGGGTAGCATGGCTGGATTCGAACCCGTGGTCTCCGCGTTGCTAGTCCAGCGCGCTACCACTGAGCTAATCCCTTCCCTTCTACTAGTAGGTTAGGCATTTACTTGTGTTCTAGATTCCTAAATGGGATAGCAACTTTAAACTTCTGGCGATTTTTCGTTTTTATGACATTTTGTTTCCTCTCCAAACACCATACACATCCAACAAACAATCAATATAAACCATTCTTTTCATAATCGGGAGACATTATAGATGAATTTCCGGTGAAAAAGTTCAAACTTTGCAAAGAACGCAAGACTTCCGCTTATTGCAATGGGGAACAAGTTTAAGTTTAAATGTTGCTGTTAAGGGTACGTTTACATCTGACACTTCTTTCCAGACACTTAAGTCAAGTGTTGGACAAGTAAGTTGTGTTCAGTGTTTACATTGTGACAGAAATTAATTACGTGATATTTGTAGCATGGATATGTGTACGACACCGTCAAAGTTTTGTGTCATGCAACAAATGTCTTAACAGTTTACACTGCTACTTCTGGCTTATACATTTCTTTCATTACAAACAATCAGATTACTGTCATTTACTGTCAGACGGTCACTTGACGATGAAGGCATAAAAAAAAAATTGCAGCTAGCGTAATTATTCTGGGGTTATTAGAAAAAAAGCGTTCTGTGTGGATTCGAGAGTAGATTTTGAGACGTGAAAAACAAAGTGCATACAATCAGTTAATGTCTGTGAACTTATGTTGGAAGATCCAACACAATTCACAAATTTTGTAAGAATGAAACCATCTCGTTTCGAAAAGTTAGCTAGTAAAATTGAGCCTATTGTATGCAAGCAAGACACGAAATTCAGAACAGCTATTAGTGTGCGCGAAAGACTTGCAGTAACTTTACGGTTTTTACCCTCGGGTAAGTAGGTTCAATTGATTGATAAAATGGCTAATTATATAAATTCTTTATTGCTTTAAATATTTTACTTTTAATATCCCATAATTATGATATATATCGATTAATTCTTCGACTTCTCTTTTCACCCACTCTCATTTCTTACCCAAACTAAATGCACCGACACTTATGTAGCTATAATAAAAAGTAGACAGTCAGGCGAGTTTGAATTTGTATGCTGTAGTGTTTACTACCTACGTATATAGATGTGTAGGACAGATGTTACTGACACTTGAACTACATATATCAGACACAAATTTCGTACCGTTTACATTAGCGACACTTAGTGTCCGACAGAAATTAAATGTCAGAAATAAATGTCAGATCTAAACGTACCATAAGGCTTTATATTTGTAGTAACTTAAAGAAAATGCTGGTTGACTTAAAAATTCGAACATTCAGTTATTTAGATCAGTTAGACTAATAATAATTTAAGTTTTTTAACTTTCAATCTTAACCATTTGTTTTTTTTTGTATCAAAGAAATGGAAATAGTTTCCAATGATTAAAACAAGTATATTTTTATTCTAATACATACAATAAGATTTACGGTAATTTAAGGTTTATATTTTAAGGCATTTTCTTTAATTTTCAGATCATAAAGTTATATCAGATTGGTTTATCCGCATGCAAATACGTGCGAACTTTGTTTTCAAATTTGTACCATTTTATTAATAAATAAATAAAGAATAAATTAATAAATAAAATAAATAAAATAATAATAATAATAAAAATAATATAAAATAATAATATATTCTGTTCATAGTAAATTATTATAATTGCATAAAATAAGCATTTAAGGACGTTTCACTTCTGAAATCGAATTATATATATATATGGTATATATGTATATATATGGTATATATTTTCTTAAAAGTGTTTACCTTTATTGAGCACAGCACTCAAGCAAGTGCGGCGAACAAATGACTCCCATACTTGGTGGGGCGGTTGATCTACCCGCCATATTGGGCGTACTATTGAACGCGCAAGCGTATATTATATATGTAATCGGTAGTTTGTTAAAATGAGGGAGTATCCGTTTCAGAGAGACATCCACAATCAGACTGACTTACATTCCGCTAGAGTGGCAACAGACACTGTTTTGTTTCTTGTATTGTTCAGTTTTATTGTATTTTTTTTTTTTTTTTTTTACTCTTAGTTCATTTATTGCAAATTTTGTTCTTTAAATCAGTTTCTTTAGATTTTAGATTCTTCCTTAACAATTTTCCTGCATAGAAATTTTGTACTAAACATAAATAAATGAAATTAACATAATTTAAAGTTTAAGGATTTTGGTAGTTAACTACTTGTAATACGCAAGACTTCTCTGGAAATCTTCATCTTATCACACTATATGAAAACCTTTTTCATTTAACGCTTCTTATTTAAAAACTAATAATAGCTTATAGCAATATAAGCGAACTAATTTTGAATCTAAGGAAATTTTGAAATAGCTAATCGTAATGTTGACCCATTCATTTTAAGGGGGTGGTGGCAATGTGCGTATAATTTCTGTAGCTTCAAAAGTTTTGTTGAATGAAATAAAGTCCTAGATGCAAATAAAGGCGCCTAGTACGGCTTTGCCTTCATAACAATTTTCCAAGCAATAAAAAATGTCAGGGAAGGGATTAGCTCAGTGGTTAGCGTGTTGGATTCACACGCGGAGGTGCCGGGTTCGAATCCAGTGTTTATACGTTAGATTTTTTTCTTCCTAGGAAACTCTACAGGTCGCGGTTTGGTGATGGGCAGTGTTGTCTGTAACGAGAGAACACTGTCCGAAGGCCGGCAGTACACTGAGAAGGCTCCAGGCGCCAATGACCATAGAGGTCATTTTAATAGCTTTCCTAAAAGTAGAAATTAGTCTTATTTAAAAAAAAAACAATTAATTACATATTGTAATTAGCTGGAATATTTAAGTTCGGTCTTTAAGTTCTGGAAGTTCTGGCAATCAAAACAACAGTATAATGTTACAAAGATAGTAAAACAAAAAAAATCTGGTGTGAAACACTCACACACAACTTTCTCTTACTCCAGTTTTCAAATTTGTAATTGACAAATTTTATAATTTGTGTACCAAATTTGATGAAATTCGTCGAAAATTGAAAAAAAAACTGTTCAGTAAAAGCGCACTTTCGCTTTGCTAATTTGCTTGAAACTCGGCAATTTTGGCCATCTATTTATTTCTAATTAATTTTGTCTAGATGGTAGAATTGTATAATCACCTATGATAGCACTTTAGAGGCAAACATAACCCCTGTACTATCCCAAAAACCCCCTTAAATGCATTTTCTCGGAGAAATGTTCCAAATAAAAATTGTATATCTTTATACGACTTGTGTAGTTGATATACCAAGTTTAAGGGAAATCGTTGGAGCCATTTTTGAAAAAAATCACAACAAAAGTGAAAAAAATCATTCAGTAAAGTGGTACTTCCGGTTGAGAAATCTTGACAGATAACATACCGTCGGACCATTGTGATACCTAAACGGAATATCAAGTTCGAACTTTCTGCGATTTTTCGTTTTTGTGCTATGCTGTTCACATACACACATACCAATTTCTAAAAACCATTTTTTTTGGGGCTCAAAGGACCTCAAAACGGATATTTCCGCGTGAAAACTCAATATCGAAAATTTGACACGATTACAATACTTTCTCTTACTAGGTATGAGACAAAGTAAAGCACTAGGTTTGTCTAAACTAAGAAAGACTTCAATATTTCTCGTACCACACTAACAAGAGGAAGTTTTGCGATTGTAATGACATAGCAATGTCAAAGCCTTTACAAAATATAACAAAAGAAAGAATAATTTATAACTAATGGCCCCACAGCCGGCCTCTGCCTTTTCAATACAAGGGTATCAAAGACAAGCACCGATAAAACCCTGTTCATTGAACAGAAGCCATCTGGTCTTTGAAAATCACCGATGGGCGACCAAATCTGGCCACTGACCTAAATCACTGGTCACCAACCTAACCAAGGTCGAACGCTACTAAAGATGTCTTAGTAAGAGTACTTACACACTTGACAGTGTGTGAGTAAGACTAATATAAACTTCACCCCACTGGAAGAGAGGATCATTATATCATCATCATTATACCAGTAGCCACATTATTATATCAGTATCATTTTACAGCAGCAGTTATACTTGAGTTCCGAGCGCGTCCCTATACAAGGTTTGACTTATAATTATTTTCATAGTTGTGCATATTAGTTTATTTATTATAATCATTTTAAATTATTTGTTATTTAACTCTTAAAATTATTTATTTACTTTATCAAAACATATTAATTGTAGTTACCATTAGGCTCATTTTCAAATTATTGTTAAAATATATTCTATTTTTATAAATTCAGTGTTAGTAATTCAAGCAATAACTTAAACTAACTTCCGCCTAATAAATCCCTCTTCAATACATTTAACTTCATACCTCAGGAATCACGATAATCGATTCCATTACACGATCATATGAAATTTTGCAAAATTGTTCACCGGAAATACCTATTACTTAAAGAACCTTGGTTTTTACAATAATATTTTTTTAGCAAAAATTTTGTTTGTGTTTACGTGCTTTTGTAAAAACAAAGTAACTCAAAAACATTCCGTTCAAAAACTCTTGATCATTTTTTTAGTATTGAGGATCAACCTGGGATTCAAAATAAAGATTTCAATATCCTACATCCGTGAACCGAAGTAACGTTTTTTTTTTTTCAGTTTTTACGAGAATTTCACATACATGATCCTGCCATTTTTTTTTCTTTGAAGCTTTTTTTGGAAAAATGAATTTAAAAAAGTTTCTAAAGGATCTGTGGCGTTAGAACGCAACTCTAAACCGTCTAAACTTGTTGGGCTTATAGAGGAGATATTGCCAAGTATAATATGAGGGCCACCATAACCTATATATGTATGTATGTAATAATTAAGTATCACTAAATAGTTTTTTTTTGTCTTTTTGATATTAAAAAAAGGAAAATTTCCAAACAAAAAAAAGGACAAGTTTAAGTAATAGGTAAATTATTGGCCGCTAGTCGTTCCGTAAAAAAAACCACTATCTCAATGTAACGGAATGGTATATAGCACGGGTTATAGGCATGGGCACGCACACACACACACACACACATATATACATATATAACTATGTATATGTGTGTATGTGTGTATGTTAGCCAGGTGTACTTTTGTGCAAAGACATTTAAACCCATGGGTTAACCTTGGTAAGCTCTCCGGGTTAACAGCTTTCTCAATGGCCCTACTAGTTCTTCCTAAGCTTAGATAAGCTCAATAGGTATTACCATTATGTTACCATTCAAACTGGAGTGATTTCTCCAGGCTAAAGAAATTATAAACCCCATATAAATAGTATAACCTAATTATAACAACAACAAAAAATATAAAAATGCAATGAATATGACACAGAAATAAAACAAAGGAAAATTTAAAAAATTGAATATTAAAATTAGCAGAATATTAAAATATAATTGTAATAAAACTTAATCGCGTGATATTAATTTTAATTACTATCGCGTAATCATTAGAAGTTGTTTTCGAGCTTTTCTATTAAGAGCTTAATAATAATAATAATAATCTATAAGAAATAAAACACATAATTACAATTTTTATGAATTTCATGATATTCTTGTGTCTCTGTTTTTTATAGATATTTTTATTATAGAAATATCTTATGATTATGTGACAGGAAAATTACATACCATTTCAATATTCTGTCTTCGTTATAGGCAGGACGAAATTTCAAATATGTTCTTAAATACTTTGACAATTTGTTCCACACATTTATAGCATACTGGTGTAATGTTTTGGTGTGATGATGTGTGTTTGTAGTAGCACGAGCGGTATTGTATAATGAAGGGCTTGTAAGTATGTTTGAGGAAAAGATAGAAGTATTAAGAATAATATAAGAAATAGCCACTGTTTTATAAATAAATATATTCTGTTAAAATAATAACTACAACTTATTTGATATTATAAACTTATTTAATTTATTGTGAAACTGGCACTGATACTAAGAGAGCGATTCCTGAAGTGTTCTGGCTTTGGAAGCAGAATTGCGACTGTTTGAAGGCAGAAGTCTAACTGTTCGAAGGAATGCTCTCTAACAAAGCAGTTGGCCAAGTCGCATTGTATTAAATTTTGTGCCTTTGTTTCCCTACTAGCAATGACCCCAATTTACAGTACCTGACACTAAAATACACTCTTTTTGAAGGTAAATTTACTATTTAATATATTTGACAAAACTGTTTATTTTCATTGCTTTCTTCCACTACACTGGCCAAGTGTCCCTATGATGATAGGTTATATTAAAGTGTAAAAATCTAAGGAATATTTCTGGCAATTGGAGATCCATTCTAACAAGATTATTTAACTATTAATATATAGCCTTTCAATGGATAACCTGCATAATACCTTCTTCTTATAATGGTTATAAGAAGGAGAGAGAATTGGAGAGAATGTATTTTGGAGAAATAAATTACAATATATGCTGATCACTGTGTAATGAAAGAAAACACAAATTGCAAGGACTTTACAAGTATAATAAAAGTTAAGTAGCGAGAGAGTCTCAAACCCGATGACATAACGACCACGATGAAACTAACACTCTCTGGCCACAAAGGACGACGGCTTGACATAGTAGAACAACTCGAAATATATAAGCGAAAAACACAAAACTTAATAAATGAACAGACAAAATTTGCTAGTGAACCATTATTCAGAACACTCTTCCCACAATAGCAACAGAAACACAATTACACACGCAACAAATAGTTCTTAAATAGATTTTAAGTTTAGGTTTAGTTTTAAATCTACTATGTACATATAACTTTACTAGTTTATATCAAAAAAAAAAGTGCGTATTTGGATGATGTATGTGAGTGATGATGTGACATGGTTTGTGGGATGCATAATAAAAAACTTAATTATATAAGAAAACATAATTAGGTATACATGCTTGCGAGGATGTGAGGGTTGCGTGAAAAAGTGAAAGAATGACTGGAATTTCTTAATTCTTTGGAACTGGAAAAACTTAACTTAATTATATAAAAAATCGTTCAGTTTTAAACGAATGAATGAATTTTAAAATGTTAGTTTAATCGTTGTTTAATTTTATTTAGATTTATTTTGTGTATCTTATTTTTATTTTTTGTATATTCTTAATATTTTGGTTAGTTAATTGTGAAGTAAGTCTCCCTCCAACAACAGAGTTTAAAGATTAGACCCCCGCGTCCACTGTAAGAAAAGAATTTGCCCTTTAACAACCCAAACACGTGTTTTCCCACCCATCTGGCCACATCCCTTTACCTAGTTTAAGAGTTTAGTATTTTAAAAATACACCTCAGTTAGTGTGAAACTAAGTCTCTGTACGAGTCTGTGTTGGTCACACTGTCTGAAAAACGCATCCTGAAGATGGGCGAACGCCCGAAACCGGTCGATGACCACAAAATGAAGCAGGCTACCACGGAAAATGTCTCTGATGCTTTCCAGCTCTGCGGAACCAACCACCACAACAAATTAAGTAGCGAGAGATATATGTACATATAGAGACTGGCTGAGTGATGAGAGAAGGTTGTTGACTAGTTGTAAACTCATCGTTAACTGTTGTGGGAATTGAAACCCATCTCTAGGTGGGAGTAGTTTAAACCCACCTCTCCTCCCTAGAAAAATGGTTTAAAAAAATGGGTCATTAAATTTAATGGAAATAAGTTCCAAAACATTACCTTCACTTTACGTCGCATCACTCTTCCCCCTGTCCACTACAACTTAATTCCCTTACCGGTAGTCAACGTTGTTCGCTATCTTGGGTTTCACGTAGACCGAAGACTCACCTGGAATCCTCATGCATGACTTAAAAGAATAGAAGTAAACAGACGCTTTCGACAAGTTAAAAGACTACTGGACAACATATCTAAACTTTCCCTAGACAACAAAACACTAATTTATATATCTATTTTACATCTGGGCGTATGGAACTATGGGGTTCAATCAAACGCTCAAATCTCCAAAGACGCACCAATCCCTACAATCCAGAATCCTCTGTAACATTGTAAACGCTCCTTTTTATGTCTCCAACCGAACCATACACATTGATCTTAATATTCCGTTCATTGCTGAAGTCACCCAAACCCGTTACAGGAAATTCCATATTAACCTACAGACTCGCACATATCCTTTAGTTCTACACCTTCTTCCCGAACACTTCCTAATAACTCTCCTAGACGTCTTAAAAGACAATGACCTCGTGATCTCTTCTCAAGTGAAGACAGTCATTAGTGATGTTGCGTAGTTTTCGAGTGTTAACCATTGGGTAGCATCCCCCTCTCATTTTGTAGTTATGTTCTTTTGTAATAATTGTTTCTTATAGAGCTATCGCGCTGATTGCAGCATGAATAAAGATTTAAAAAAAACAAACTGTTGCAAAACACTTCTGAACAATACTGCTCCTGCTTTATTTTTGTATGAAACGAACTGTCCCTTCCTAGTCTGGCCTAGGGTGGGGAGTAACTTACTTTTGATTCATTTAATATGCTTCTCCGCTCTATGGATCCTATGAATCTTTGATGATACCGGATCCCATTACATTCTCATATACGCTTTTTTTCATTATGATCACCTATGCTTTTGTGACAAACTAGCAAATAATGGAAAGGAAGTAATTGGAAGTATCAAAAAATGTTTATATATAGAGATTAAAGAACACTTTAATCTGTGTATAATCATTCACACATTGTACTTATATCTCTAATCGCACGCTAATTACTTCAAAAAAAAAAACCCGGGGATCTATAAATATACTTTCAAATCCTTAAATTTGTTTAGTGGTTCAAAACATATACATATACAATATATTATCCCAAGTTTTAGCTACTTCAGAATTTCTTCGAAGTGTAAAAGTGCTCCATATTCTTTCCTTCTTCATTTATCGACCTCTTTTAACAAAATTTTTTCAACATCGATTCCCTCCACTATAATGGTTTAACCTAAAAATCATCCTCTCAATTGTAAAACAATTTCTCTATTCGATAGTTTCGAATTAGATAATTGAAAAAAAGTTGGGAATTCCTTGTCCAAGAAAGAATGTGATAATTTTCTCAACTAGTTTTGTTATTGGTAATGCATTATTACATCTTTTAAGGAAAAAAGAAATTATTTACTTAACTATATTGTAACTATTTAAAAAAGGTTATAGAAACTGTTAAGATTGTAAGGTAAACTCTAGGGAAATGTTGTCCACTCAAATAGGAGAAGGTTACCTTCAGAGAGAGGTTGTAAAACATTAGGTTAAAGTTAAGCAAAATTATTTTATGCTGTCTGAAAGTTTTTTTTTTTATTTTTTGGTTTAATTTAAGGCGCGTCAACATCCTATGGTCATTTGCGTCCGGAGCTTTCTCAGTGCACTGCCGGACTCTGGACAGTGTTCTCTCGTTACAGACACCACTGTCCATCATCACCGAACAGTGAGCTGTAGAGATTCCTTAAAAAAGAAAATCTAAGGGCAGCACAGCTGGACTCGAACTCGGGACCTCTGCGCCTTACAGTATACTAAAATTGGAACTAAAATTATATTTTACATTAATAGGTAAATTATTATCATATTTTGACAATTACATCCAAACCTTAAAAATTATTTAATTAAAACAAGGCAACTCTATCTTTCCATTGATTTTAGTGGAATAACTGCCACTTTAATCTATTTGTAGTTGTCTATTTGGTGAAATTTTAATTGCTATTTCTCAAACCGGAATATATTGATATATAGGTACTGTAATTTTGGAAGTGTTGATTATTGTTAATAATAAACCGGTGAGCCTAAATAGTTAACATAAACAGAATATTGGTTAGTTTGTTTACATAATTATACGAATAGTCTGTTAAGCACGTGTACTATTAAATCAACAACCTAGCATAATGGCTAATATTGTATTATTAATATTTGTTTGTTTATTATTTAGTAATGTAAACTATGTAAATAAATAATCAACTTTATATAGTGTAATTTGAAGTTTATATCCATTTTATTACTATATAACAACAATTCTAATTATTAAATTAATATCAGTTTTATGAGGACGTATCTATTAATTAGATTTGAATATTAATTTCAGGGAAAGGATTAGCTCAATGGTAGAGCATGCTGGGATTCTCACGCTAAGGTATTGGGTTCGAATCCAGTGCTACCCTTACGAGTTTTTTTTCTTTCTAACTGTATCTGTACGAGAGAATACTATCCGGAGGTCGGCAGTACACTAGGTAAGTGCGCCGGGCGCCAATGGTCATTGACGTTGACCCGCCTTAACAAATATGTATATATATTATTATTTTTTTAATATAATAAAAATTTAATATTTTAATATTTTTTACATTCTTTTGTTTCTGTCAATTTTCGAAATTATATTTTCATTTGAAATATCTGTTTTGAGTTCTAGGAATACGAAAACAATGTTTTCAACGACTGTTCATTGTTTATGTGATGGAATAGATCGAATAATAATTGCGGAAATAAAATAAAATATTTACAGGAATCTAAGAAGCAAGGTAAATTACCTAAACTGAACATCATGTTGCATTAAAGGAGACATATATTCAGTTAACAATTATTAATAGTAAAATTTAATATTAAAAATTGTGATACCTGGAGAATTAGCTTCAATGTTATCGGAAACGGGTGCCCAAAGGCGCGGGACCTAAGCCTATATGGCTCTTATCCCCCCTAGCTTCAATGTTACACGGACGATACCAGAATGGATGTTTGGTCTGTGGCTGCAGTCTAGTTTGAGAAGGAAAACCACTTGGCAGTGCCTATTTGGTAGACCATTGTTTTTCAGGCAGAGATTTATGCTATTCTTTGTTATATATTTTGGATGTGAGGGTGCGCAACACTAATTTGAAAGATGTTTGTATCCTCTCGGATTGTCAGGTTGCATTGAAGGCGCTGAGTTTATGTGTCTTCACTTCCCTGGAGTGTTCTAAAAGATCTGGAAGAGCTTTCTTCTTTAAAGGACGTACGTCTAGTCTGGGTACCAGGGCATATGGGGATTTTTGGAAATGAGGAAGTGGACAGGATTGCCAAGTTAAGCGCCTCTCTTCTTTTCATTGGTCCCGAGCCTGCTGTTGGTGTGTCTTTTGGCACATGTCAAGCTTGGTGTCATGGGTAGTTTTACGGCACTCATCCCTATAGATGAGCACGTGGTCCGGGCAGGGCTTTATCGCGGTCCGGGCCTCACTGGACAAAGACAGCTCATGCCGGACACCTTTTGTTGGTGTAATGGGTTCATATGTCTTGGAGAGGTGTGATGAT
>JAAEAF010011490.1:0-16843 GCA_011037195.1 Triatoma infestans | reverse complement strand
GCCTAATTATATCATCGTTATCAAACATTGCCGGTAGATCGTTAATGTAAAATGATAGGTTGCTGACTGGTAGTTAACTGGTCGTAAACTGTTGTAAAAACTGTCCCCTGTAGGGGCTAGCTCGGCTGTATATATCCAAAGTCTCCCACTCTGGTCAGGCCTAGATAGCGAGTTACTAGATTGTCAATTTTGTGTTTCTCTACGCTCTTCGGATCCTATTACACAGTTTTATGTAGATCATTTCCCCTGAATTGGCAACCCCTTTAGCCAAGCCGTCTACAATTTTGTTATGTCTTAGGCCAGAGTGCCTTCTAATCCACATAAAGTTTATCTTACACTTTCTTTCTTATATTAGAATACTAAGAAGTTCCAATATTATTAGGACAATGTGATTAGGAGGAGAAGGCGCTCGTGAATTGGCTCTTTCTATCAGCGATCTTTTACTGTCGCTCAGTGTTACAAACATTTTATGCTGCAGAGTTGTAATGTATTGTAGAGCCAAGCGGAGAGCTCTTATTCTGCCCGAGAACACTGCATTCTCTCTGGGAAGGAAGCTAATTTGCAGTTGTTATTTGAGTCATATACAGCAATCCCACTTTGCTGTTTATCAAATGACTGCTACTTATAACATTGCTCGAAACCCAAAGCGATAGGCTCTAGTAATAAAGGCGCAAATGATATATATAAAGCTAAATAACAAATACGAGTTTTCTTCAGTCGAACTTGTACGAATGCAGGTCCAGAAAAAAAAATCAACAAAACCGTTGTAATAGCAAAAAAACTATAAAGAAAATTTTAAATCAATTCAGGAAAAACAAAACAACATAGGAGAGAAATAAAGGAATTAAATAGAAAACGATGACAGCAACAAAATAGAACTATAAAATAACTATTAAATGAAGATTTACCAATGCTGGAAATTATAGCTTTTCATTGTCTGGAAAATTATGCTAAGAATTAGGTCATAATGAGGAAAAGGTTTGTAGTTCTGGAAGGGGCGCCCTACTTTTAGCAAGGCTAGTTTTTAATTAACTAGAAATAATTTCTAATCATTAAACTAAAACTACATTTCATTCCTTGAAAAAATTAATTTAGAATAAATTTAAGTATTAATTTAAAGTGTTAAATTAATAAAGAAATTTTGAGAATTTAGATGTGGGACCTTTTTCACTTAGATATTTTTGACAATGTCAAAATAAAAGTAAAAGGAGGAAGGTTATAAAGGGGAAAGAACTTAAAATAACCTGGTGTGTGCTGCCCAAGAGAAATAGTGGGGCTTTGATTCAATTTAGAGAAATGTATTTAAAGTCAATGTCAAGTGTAACTCGACTTAAATGGAATAAAGTATGTATTAAGTTCGTTTACTAATTTTATCTTTTAAATATTATAGAATATAGCATTAGGTTTTTCTGTGTGGCTTATTAGGTACGGTCTCCTTATCTTACTTATACCTATGGTGACAATAGTCCCGAAAAAAATCAGGACAGTCCAGATTTTAAGGGATGTGTACCGGCGTACCGAATAACGACCAAAATGTCAGGAATTGTCCGACTAATGGAAGCAGTACAGTAAAGTAAAGTAACGAAATCGTTACATTTATACTTTACTTTTACTGAAAGTATCTGAATAAATTACGTGGTATCGCCTTTGTACTGGTGGGGCGGCCGCAAAATCTTGGAATATGTTTGTTCTTATGCTTACGTATTATGTTATGAGTATGCATTTAGGCTACTTTTGAAAAATGTTACCAACTTGTCGTGATTTTCACCTATCAGAAATATGGTGACCTTTCTTAAAGGGGAATGTAAAATTACAGTTGTCAGCATTATTGTGTCCCTATTTGAGGTTTTAGCAATTCCCAATGTTTCTGAAGGAGATATTGTAGGAAATTCTGATCCATTGTATAGTATGGCTGGATTCCTAAGACTAATTATTAAATAAATTTGTTTTGAATTAACAAGTTCAGAAGTCTAATACTTACTTTGACAAAAATTTTGGTACTTTTCCGTTAGCCGGGCGCAAGCGAAAAAGTGTTGTTCCGCTCGGGAGCCAAGTCGAAGCGAATGACAAAACAGTCAACGGAATAAAAGTAGAAAACGTTCAGCCATAAACAAATATTAATTAATAGTAAGCAAATCAAGTTCAGCTATAAACAAATATTAATGAATTGTAAACACTTTTTCGCTTGTGCCCGGCTAACGGAAAAGTACCAACATTTTTCATTAAAAAAAATATATATAAACCAAATTGTAGTTTTTGGCATGTGAGTGGTTCAGTTTTACCAACTTGTGAAAATAGTGAACAATTGCAGGTGTTGAACTTTACAAGAGGTTATAGTAATGGAGCTACAAGTACTCAAGCCTCCAAACAAGTAACTGGACTTAGTACCAATGTGCTGAAAGACCCCGGTGCTGGTAAGTAGACCAGATTATTCAAGATGAAGTTGCTTAGTTAATCCTCTACCAATTTTTTACTTTCTCCTACTCCTACTAAGAGGAAGTGTTGTAATCGTGTCAAATTTTCGATACCTACATGGAAATCGTTTATCATCAAATGCTCTGTTTTGTTCCAGCCGTGGGGCCCGGAGCTGCCAAACAAGCTGACTATAAGAATCCAGAATATTTTTGCTATCACAGTGTCTCCTATTTTGAGGCAGAAATTGAATTACAAAAATATAGACTACCGCAGCCATCATCTAAAAATTAAATAGATTTTTCTATTTTCTTATATTTCTTAGTTTTGTTTAGATTGTAATTAAAATATTATTTCCAATTCGTCATTGTAAATAAAAATTTAATTTTATCTATATTTTTGTCTTTTAAAATTTGGATCCTTCTTTTGGAAACCAACTCGGCTCGTCGAGTTGGAGTACTTTAATGGTCTTAAGCAATACATCAGCCGCCAGCACTCACTTCATTTCTGGAGCCATTCCAAGCCTGCCCTGTCACACTGTGACGCTGAGTTTCTCGAAATGAGAATTTACAAGTACGGATACAATATAATGTAGAAGTCGAGACCTCTTTGGGAAGAAGTAGACGCACTCAGGCCACCGATGGTAACATTTAAAGACGCCAGAACTGAACCGAACGAAAGAAAGAGATCTTCCATCTTTTGTGGGCCTTCATTTTCCAAGATGCCATGTAAGATGTTGCCTTAAAAGGCATGCCCTGTGATTAGCCCACTTTGAACGAATTTTAGTGCATCTTCCAGGCAAATCTTGCGAGTTCCTCTGCCCCATATTCCTCCAATAGAGGGTATGCAAGCTATTTCTCAATTGCTCCACAATCCGCAAGGCCGTCTTCATCGTTTCCTTGAATGTTCTCGGCGAAAGGAACTCCAGATCTTTCATCGACAATTTTCCATGCAATACAGTCGCCTTCAATAGTAATATAGTGCGGCCTATCAACAAAAAAGTATGCAGTTCTATTGTCCCTTATTCCTAAGACATTGGGGCACAGCTTAAAATGTAGGAAGATTTCAGTTTGAAAGACCGTATGTTAGAGATGTACTGATGCTGACAACAGCACCAAATCGGCAAGGGCCATGAAGCCATCTGGGTAAACTACGATTTCATTATTTTCAGATATTCAAAACTGAATTTTCACCGGAATACATGTTTTGAGGTCCACTGAATAAATAAAAATGTTTTTAGCGAATAGTCTGATGTGTTTTAATAGAATATCTCAAAAACAAATAGTTGCGGGAAGCTGAAACTTGGTTTTCCACTTAGGTACTATCACCACATCAGACACAAAGTTTTTGTGCAAAATCCATCAACCGAAAATGCGATTCACTGGATGATTTTCTTTTCTTTTTTTTCCAGTTTTTCGTGTTTTTCTCCACGATTTTCTTTAAAATTCGTATACTATCTGCACATAATAAATACCTATCATTGTGTGGTGGTTGGTTCCGCAGAGTGGAAAGCATCAGAGACATTTTCCTGGTCATCCTGCTTCATTTTGTAGTCATCGACCGGTTTCGGACGTTCGCCCATCTTCAGGATGCGTTTGTCAGACAGTGTGAAACACAGACTTGCACAAAGCAAATTCAGTTTACACACTCATGAACTGAATTAGCTCTGTGCAAGTCTGTGTTATCATATTGCTGACAAACGCATCCTGAAGATGGGCGACCCCCCCTAAACCACAAAATGAAAGCAGGCTACCACGGAAAATGTCTCTGATGAAATACCTATCACTTTTATTGAAACATTTTCTCGTGAAAATTTATATTTGGGTGTTCTGAGGAAACAGCAGCTTATAAACCACACCAATACAATGTATATAATAATCATATGCTTTAGAAGCGTGGATAGAATTCCAAATTAGAACCGGAACTGCGATTTTACAGAATAGATTTTTTTTTTTGGAATTTTCTCGAAAACGGTTAAAACGATTTTCTTTAAACTTGGAACGCTTGCTGCATAGATAGAAACGTATCACTTTTATTTGTAACATTTTTATAAAAAAATTAGGGAGGGGATTTAAGAAAAGGTCTGTCAATTAGTTTAAATTTAAATTTGCACAAGCTTTTTTGATTTTGACAAAGAGTGCTCCACATAAGACCGTTCAGATATACAAGTTAAATCTCCGCCACCTTGGTTGGGCCAACCCAACTAAACATTGTAACGTTAGGATTTTAAAGAAAATTCTCGATTAAATTGCATTAATTAGAGTAAAAGACAGTTATGTGTTTCACAACAGATATTTTTTTTTATCATATGCACATCAGCATGGTAGTTGGGAAGTATATCTTGAAAGTGTCATCCCGAAATTAATATCAAAGTGATCAATCAGGTTCGTCCATCAATTGAAGAATATTCTCTAATTCCCTGAGTACCTCACCATGCAGGGACAGAATGGGGAGCCTACAATAAGGCAGAGCCTAAATTTCAAGGCTGTGAAAGAAAATATACTGAATGAGATGGTTTGGTCACATTGAAGAGATTCATATAGCAAATACACCACAATACAAATATAAACAACTGGTAACATTTTTCATTTTTTATTACAAAATTAAAGAATGTGAAACTTGAAAAAATACATTTCTATAAACAAATTCAAAAATTATTGGGTAACCTGAGATACTTATACCTAATACTTTTGTAATTCACAAAAAGGATGCTTAGAAAAATTTAGTCCAATGTAAAATCGTAGTTACAAAACTTGATTTTGAATTCTTCAGCAGCCTTTTCTTCCTCATTTTTCGGCTGCACACAATCTTTCCAGCTCTTGTGACCCGGCAAATTTAGAACTGATTCCATAACCTCTCTGAAATAGAAAACCACTTAAATAAATTAAGGAGAGGCAAAGTAAAACTCTACTCCGGAAACGCGGCTGTAAAAAGGCAGCCGAGTTGGCCCAAGTTACTGTTTACTTACCGACCGAAATTCAGTGGGAACTTCTCCTTATCTCCTGTGATTATTAGCTCTGTCTTAAAAGGAAGGTCGGCGTAAAAATAAAGTGAATCCGATGGTAAAGTCATGTAGGATGATCGCGAGTTTTCAATCAACTTCATGTTTAGTCCATATTTAGCACATTTAGTCTACAAAAAGAAAACACAAAAAAAAAATTAATGTATTTTTAACTTTGCGTTAAACATGGGAGTAAATTTACCATTTCTAACACATCAAACAAATATTTCTTAAGTTTAATAATTAAGATTCCATTTGATTCAAAGTCTGATGTGAAACACACACAACTTTCTCTCACACAATTCAATTAGAAATTCACAAGTTTTCTGCAAAACTTTTAATTTTTACTAAATATTTCCCCCGCCTTTCCCAGAACGCCTTCCCCCACTAAAATCCATTTTCTTGGAAGTTTTAAATAAAAACGTTAGGTCTATAACCGTGTAGTTGCACACTAAGTTACAAGAAATCCTAGAGACTTGATAAAGCATTCGGAAGGAAAATAAAAACATCTGATGTGAAACACACATGATTTTCTCTAACTCCACAAGTTAGTACAATATATACACACTTCCAATTATATATAATTACAAACACACACACAATAATAAATTTTGTTTAAACTCAAATTTTACATATTTATCCCAACTTAATTAAAGATGGTGGAGGGATAATTAGAGACCTACTAGTGTTGGCAGGTAGATTAGATTAGATTGTTGTAGAGGATTATTGCACTGCGACCTGAAAGATCTATTGGGCCCCCCGGAGCATTCTCCGAAGCACAGCCGGCCTCAAAGCAGCGTTTTCTAGCTACAGACAACACTGCCCATCACCGGACAGCGAGTTGTAGAGGCTCCTAGGAAGAAAAAATCTAAGGGCAACATCTGGATTCGAACCCGGGACCTCCGCGTTGCTAGTAGTCCAGCGCGCTACCACTGAGCTAATCCCTTCCTTCTTTCTTGGCTTTCGCCAATTAACTAGGGGCGGAGACCCTAGTTTGTGTACTGTGTTTGTCCTTGTCTGTAAAGTGTGGAGTGTATATAGTTCAAATGTATTGTGTACTGTTCTGATGAAGTGCATGGAGTACTGAGCTGTGGTAACCCATGGGGTCGCTGCTCCCCCAGTAACTGCAGCAACAGATACCCCTTGCGGGCAACAACTGGCAGGTAGAGAAGTGATGATTAGAATATTATGGTTCAGTAGAGCGCTCTAATAGCATCCAACCAACAGCAGATAACATTTGAAATTCCGCACAATATCCAAAATTAATTTTTTTTTTTTTGAAAATTTGTTTTAAAATAAAAGTGATAGGTCTTTACCTGTGTACTTATCATTACCAAGTTTAATCGAAATTGTTATAGAATTTTTCGAAAAAATTTCAAAAAAAACTCAAAAACCTACTTAAAAGTAGATAAAGACACACTTCCGATTAAGCGATGTTCTTCAAATTTGCAATTCTAGCAATACTTATAATGTATATTAATATTATGTAGGTAGTAAACCATACATTGTATTGAAGTGTGGTACTTTATGGGGAAACTTAACATTATTGTCACCCCCCAAATCAATTTTCCCGGGAAAATATTACAAATAAAAGTTATAGGTATTTACAAAGTTTAAACGTAATCGTTGAAGTCGTTTTGGAGAAACGAACTCCAAAGTAACGCTAAAGTTTAGTAACGCTAAGATCTGTCGCCTTACTTTGTTACATTAGGACTAAAATAAAGGCACTACACGGAATACCTTGAAGTTGAAGGAATACCTTAAAGTTTGGTACGATATAGCCTGCCCTGTTCATGTGTACAGGAATGCAATGGATTTGCAGATGGGATGACTTGTAGGCCCGTTCATAGAACACAGGCACACGATTTGGTTTGTAAAACTCTTTCAGAGCGTCTTTAAACCTGTCAATTTCCTGTCGTGTATCGCAATCAAGGATTCTGGCTGTTTGGCGATGTGCCACCGATGTGATAAGTACGTGGTCTTCCACCTGTAACACAAACAATATTAAATCTCATGAGCATTGTCATGCAGTACATATACATCTTCGGGTTGAGACCCTGCAAATGCTATTTACTTTCTATTACTCCTAGTAAGAGTAAGTATTGTAATCATATGACATTTTCAATATCGAATTTTCATCGGAAATATACATCTCCTGAGTCTAAAATAGTGGTTTTTAGAAAATGGTTTGTGTGTATGTATGGGAACAGCAAGCTCAACATACGAAAAATTGCAGAAAGTTCAAACTTGATATTCCGTTTAGGTATCACCATCGGATCCGACAATATCAGTCATAATTCCTCAACCGGAAATACTACTTTACCAATTTTTTTTTTCTTCACTATTTTGCGATTTTCTCGAAAATGGCTTCACGATTTTTATTTAAACTTGGTATATCAACTACACATACTAAGAGCTATAATTTTTATTTGAAACATTTCTCTGAGAAAATTCATTTAAGGCGGCTTTCGAGGAAGGATAGGGTTATGTTTTTCTTATAAAGTACTATTTCAGTTTATTATATAACTCTATCATCTAAATAATATTAATTAGAATTAAATATGTTGCCGAAATTCCGACTGTGACTTTAAATGAAGAAAACAGATTGACTGGAAGTGGGTTTTTACTCAAGTCATATCAGTTTTCTGCATTTTTTTCATAAAAACACCGATGGATTTCTTTAAATTTGCTATACTAGCTATGAAAACGAGAACCAATTAGTTTTGTTTGAAACTTTTTGCCGAAAGCATAGGGGGGGGGGGGGATAAGTTTTAGGGGAAGTCATGCTTTCCTCAAACAAGTCATTTTATTAAATTTAGATTCTCCTATTGATCAAATTGAAAAGTTATTTAGTAAAAATTATTCTAGGTCTGATAGTTCTGATAATAATATTCAAAATGGAATATGGTTTTTGAAACCCATAAAAATTATTTGTATTTTTTTGTTGGTTGAAATTAAAAAATAATTTAAAAAGCAGTTTGGTATTGCCGTGCACGGTACTTTGTTCCCCGGACTGAACCGAGCAAAAATCTTCACCCTAATTAATACTCAATTTTACTAATACTGACATAAAAAGCAAAATACACTTACCACAGGTCCCTTAGCTAGGGCCATGACTGTATAGTCACCAATAGAGACAACCAGATGTTTCTGGTCATCACACCTTGAAAGGCAAAACCAACATTTGTGTTTTCTTTCCCTCTTTTTCCGTGCCTTCGCGGTGTTTCTAAAAAACAGAAAAATAATATATTAAAAATTAATTTCATTCTATTTTTCATTCAATTTTTCCGGGAAAATGTTACAAATAAAAGTGATAGGTTTACATCTGTGCAGTTAGCATTCCCAAGTTTAATGGAAATCGTTATAGCTGTTTTCGAGATAATTTCAAAAATTTCAGAAGCCTATTTTTCAATGTTTCACTTCCGGTTAACCGATTTTCTTCAAACGTGTAATTTCTAGCAATGTTTCTAAAGTAATTTAATATTATGTAGTGGTAGAAGCGTACATTGTAATGAAGTCATACTTGAGAGGTTGCTGTACTTCCAAAACCTCGCAAAAAATCAGTTTCCTAGCAAATGTTTCAAATAAAAGTGATAGGCATCTATCTGTTTAGACAATATACCAAGTATAAATAAAATTGCTAAAGCCGCTTTCGAGAAAATTGCATGAAGCTAATATATATACATATGTGTGTGTTTCACACTAAAATTTTGTGCACGTTGGCCCTATTTTAGAGTGGGTCGGCCTTGATTATTGGGCCCGGGGTCAAAACAAGCGGCGATCCTAGCCGGGCAAGACTTAGTGCTAGCATTTTGTGTGGCTCAATTGAAAGGTGTGAAAGATCTGTACGTCGTATACGTACCTTTTTAAAGCTCTTGAATCTTCTGATCGCCTTTTGTGTGAAATATCGTAAGAGGGAACTGTGAAGGGAGTTAAGTAATGCATAGGCGTCGTAGCTTTTCCTTGCATAATGTGCCAAAATTCGTGTAGTCCAGGTATATTTAAAGAAACGAATTTTGATAAGTCCATCTTTAAGTTCGGACTTTCCACTGAACTGGGTGTAATATTAAATGCCTTAAACCATTTTTTCTTTCCTAATGCCGGTATACCAAATAGTCTAAAAATAAATCAAAAACATATTATTTACCTAAATATTTTTGCAAAAAGTTAAAATGAATATAAAGATACAGCCTCAGACTGAGATACTTCAACCACACTCTGTTCCAATAGCATCAGTTAAATATTTGTGAATTTCAGTTTCAGAGGGCACATTATTTTTCAATGCCTCAAATGATTAATTTGTTGAATAATATGTGGTTGAGTCTGTAATGCTTAATAACATGTATGACCTTTTTTTTCTTTCTGTTTAGTTCTGAATCCGGATTCTGATTCTGATTAATCGTCAGATTAAGGCTATCAAGTTCGTGTACAGAGTTGATTTCAACTTGATGTTTCTGTCACGCACTACACTTGTTGATTAACATAAAGTTAAAATCTATTGTCAATATAAACTTGTTACTTCAACGCTATATATGAAATTGCTGGCCACCCACAAGGCTGACGATGAATGAGGATCAGAATGTGTGTGTAGATAGTACACGCCATTTAAAAAAAAAAAATCTGAAAAACAGGGAAAAAACCATTCAGTGAAACTGCATTTCAGATTGCCGAATTTGGTCGAAAAATGTGTCGGTAAATGGAATATCAAGTTTGGGCCACTTGCGATATTTCTTATGAGATATTTGGTTTTCACATGCACTGAAGGAGATACAGATATTTACACAGACGGAAGTAAAGCTGTTGATTCAGTTGGATGTGCATTCATCTAAGACTATATTCAAACTGCCCAAACTATCAGGCAGATGCTTCTTGCAATACTAAAAATTAGTAGCCTAAGGTGATTGCGCAATAGCAGAGCCTCAAACTATACAACATCTCATAAATAACTGCACCAGATTAGATATCTTCGGAAGACCTCATCAGAGAGATCATCCATCCTTCAAGGAGAAGTTTGGTCTGTCCAGTACTATCACCAGCTAATGTATACAAACAGTATCTTCTAAATTTTACCAAATTTATCGTCAAAATTGAATCTGAGAAATCTCTAATTTTAATCTCTTAATATTAAATTTAATTATTTAAACTTTTCTGTTAAGTTTAAAATTGTCATTTAATTTTAAAATGAATAAAACACTATCATATATAGAGCAATTGGTTACATATTTGAGAAAATATTTTTTGAATCTTCAATAATTTACTTCTTTATAATATCTGATCATAAAACTTTGCTTAATAAGTTCAGACAATGTGATAAGATATTAATATATGCTGAAAAATAAAATACATGTATGTATGGAGAATTTACGAGCTCCCTGGTGTTAGAGATGCAAAACCCACTTCTAACTTAGAATTTTTTTTTGTTTTTACTTTCTCTCACTCCTAGTAAGAGGGAAGTCTTGTAATCGTGCCTAATCGTGCCCAATTTTCGATATCGGGTTTTCACCGGAAATATCCGTTTTGAGGTTCCCTGAGTCCAAAAAAGTGGTTTTTAGCAAATGCTGTGTGTGTGTGTGTGTGTATGTTGTATGTGAACAGCATAGCTCAAAAACGAAAAACCGTAGAAAGTTGAAACTTGATATTCCCATTTTAGTATCACCATGGGAATCTGAGTACGTTATGTCAAAATTCCTCAACCCGGTAGTACCACTTTACTAGTTTTTTTTTTTTTAAATTTTTTTTAATTTTTTCAAAAATGGCTCCGACGATTTTCTTTTAACTTGTTACAGAAAACTACACAACAAAGAGCTACAACTTTTATTTGAAACATTTTCTCCGGGAAAATTCAATTAAGGGCAATTTTGGGGGAGAGGGTGGGGGTTAGGTTCTCATTTAAAGTGCTATTTTAGTTTATTAGACAATTCTTTTATCTAAACAATGTTAATTAGAATTAAATATGTTGTTGAAATTCCAAGTTTGAAAAAAAATCGGATAACCGCTAGTGCGTTTTCTTTACTTTACCACTTTACTAAATGATTTTACTTTCTCTTACTCCTAGTAAGAGGAAGTATTGTAATCGTGTCAAATTTTCGATATCGAGTTTTCCCCGGAAATATCCGTTTTGAGGTCCCCTGAGTCCAAAAAAGTGGTTTTTAGCAAATGGTCTGTGTGTGTGTGTGTGTGTGTGTGTGTGTGTATGTATGTATGTGAACAGCATAGCTCAAAAACGAAAAATCGTAGAAAGTTCAAACTTGATATTACGTTTAGGTATCACCATGGGATCTGACGGTGCGTTATGTGTCAATATTCCTCAACCGGAAGTACACTTTACTAGTTGTTTTTTTACGTTTTTGCAATTTTCTCAAAAATGGCTCCGAAGATTTTCTTTAAACTTTATATCAACTACACATACAAAGAGCTACAACTTTTATTTGAAACATTTCTCCAGGAAAATTCATTTAAGGGCACTTCTGGGGGAGGGGTGGGGTTAGGTTTCATCTTAACTGCTGTTTCAGTATATTAGACAATTCTGTCATCTAAATAATGTTAATTAGAATTAAATATGTTGTTGAAATTCCGAGTTTGAAAAAAAATAGATAACCGGAAGTGCGTTTTTACTGAAATATAATTTTCAGTTTTCTGGTATTTTCTCGAAAATGGCTCCAACGATTTTCTTTAAACCAGCGTTGTTAACTATACATATAAAGAGCTACAACTTTTATTTGAAACTTTTCCCCTGATAAATTCATTTAAGGGGACTTTTGGGGGAGGGGGGTTATGTTTTTCTTTAAAATGCTATCACAGTTGATTATACAATTCTGTCATCCAAATTGAAATAACTAGAAATTAATATATGACCCAAATTCCGAGTTTCAAGGAAATTAGTAAACCGGACAGTTTTATGGACAGTGTTTTCACTTTTCGACGAATTTCATTAAATTTGGTACACTAACTATAAAATTTGTCAATTATAATTTTGAGTACTGGAATAAGAGAAAGTTGTGTGAGTGTTTCACACCAGATTTTTTTCCTTTGTGCGCGATTTTCTCAAAAATGGCTACGACGATTTTCTTGAAAACTAAACATGAAAAGATTTACAACTTTTATTTAAAACATTTCTCTGGGAGAATTCATTTAAGGGCACTTTTTGGGGAGGGGTGGGGTTATGTTTTTCTCTAAAGTGCTATCATAGCTGATTATATAATTCTATCATCCAAACAAAATTAATTAGAATTAAATAAATGGCCAAAATTCCGAGTTTCAAGAAACAGTATTTTCAGTTTTCGACGAATTTCGTTAAATTTGACAATTACAATTTTGAGAACTTGAGTAAGAGAAAGTTGTGTGAGTTATTCACACCAGATTTTTTTTTTTATTTAAGGCGAGTCAAATCTTTGGTCATTTGCGCCCGGAGTCTTCTCATGCACTGCCGGTCTCCAGACAGAGATCCCTCGTTGTAACAAGACCTATAGACAACACTGACCATCACAAATTTGCCTAGG
Source organism: Triatoma infestans (assembly GCA_011037195.1). Taxonomy (NCBI): domain Eukaryota; kingdom Metazoa; phylum Arthropoda; class Insecta; order Hemiptera; family Reduviidae; genus Triatoma; species Triatoma infestans. Next base: position 3,931 of record JAAEAF010011490.1, on the reverse strand, counting down.
AAGAGATAATCTAAGGGTAGCACGGCTGGATTCGAACCCTCAAAATTTAGGCAACATATTTAAAACTAATGATTATTATTTAGATGATACAGTTGTATAATAAATTAAAATAGCGCACATTAAAGGAAAACATAATACACTTCTCTCCTCAAAACCATCTTAAATGAATTTTCCAGAAGAAATGTTTCAAATAAAAGTTGTAGCTCGATTTTTAGTCGATATACTAAGTTAAAGAAAATTATTGAAGCCATTTTCGAGAAAATCTCAGAAAACTATAAAAAAAAAACTCTTCAGTAGAAACGCACTTTCGGTCGACAGTTTTTATTCAAACTCGAAAGAAGCAGTTTAGAGAAATAACATAATCCACTTCTCCCCCAAAAGCTTCCTTAAATGAATTTTTCCGGAAAAATGCCTCAAACAAAAGTTGTAGCTCTTTGTCTGTGTAGTTGATATTACAAATTTAAAGAAAATCGTCGGAGCCGTTTTTGAGAAAATCGCAAGAAAACTAGAAAATCCATTCAGTGAAGTGATTCTCCCGTTGAGGAATTTTGACAGGTAAGTTTCTGTCTGATCCCATTGAGATAGTCAGACGGAATGTCAATTTTGAACTTTCTGTGACTTTTCATTTTTGAGCTATGCTGTTTACATACATGCACACACGCACACCATTTTTTTGGACTCGTGTAATACAATACTTATTCCAATAGCAGTTACAGAAAGTAAAGCATACACACAAATAGCAGATACAGAAAGTAAAAATATGATGAAAATCGGTTATTTTTGCACAAATCTAATAATAAAAAATTTACCTTGATGCCCCTGCGTGGGCTCCAGTTTTCAGATACCTAGCCGTGGCTGTTTCAAAGCATTCTTTTTCCGTCGTAGCCATGTGATACTTGGGAAATAGGAATGAAAATAAGACTGCCGGAGGTAATTCTCCTGTCTCCGGGCAATCACTAGTTTTCAGGTCCCAGCCAAAATGAATAGGGCATAAATAGGTCATAACTATGTCAACTCGACCAGAATGGTCGGCCTCTTGAATAATATTATATATATTTGTATAAGAATAATTTATGTGTGTCGGGTTTGTGTGAGCTTCTGCAGAGAAAGTCCCGCTCACAAAAGCAATTTTCATTCCTTCTGCAGTTCTAAATATACCTGATTTCCCTAAAATAAAATCAATAAAAATTTCAAATATATTTAAATAAAAAAAAAAATTAATAACCAGCAACTCAGACAGAACTGCTGCACTCAAAAAGTTTTTTTCTTATGATACATTAGGCTTCCGCAGCCTTTTCAAGCAACATATTTACGTTTTCGTGTTGAGATTTTGCATTTCGTCCATATTGAAATAGGCTTCTTCAGGATTATGTCGCACTGAATGCCAAAGCAACACTGCCATGAAAGTGCCGTAGATAGAATGGGTCCCCCCCCCAAAAAAAATCGTTAATAATTTTTTTCTTTCATTTTCTCTTTTTTCCTGAATCTGGGCAGAACATGGCTACTAGAGCAAAACAAAGCTACACGTTTGGCAGAAGGGCAGTGGAAGGGAAACCTAGAACCTCCATATCCAGCAACCATTCACATGCGTGGAAGGAAAAATTAAACCCCGCCCCTCTTTACCTACCCTATTTCTTGCCAGTGTTGGCTTGGCATTTCGTGTGGGGAGATGGAGAAAACATCAATATATCTTCTGATGGACTGCCATGCTACCCTGAACAATCCTATTGCAATAAGAGCGGAACGTCGCTTTATAACAAAGCACTGAAGCGACCTCAACCCGAAAACTCAAGTGTTTAGCAATTTTTATTCACTTGAATTCAATTGGATGAGGGCAAAGAGATAGTCAACTACCTGGGAAGGACAGGTGCAGTAACTTACCCAGAAAAGCTTAAAAAATGAGGAAGTAGCTCTTGTTGAGAACAGGTAGTTACTTGGGGACTGAAGGCAAAATAAGACATTTCTGGGCAGTTATGACCGGGAAAAAGTCTTGAGATGTACCTAATCTGAGAAAAAATATGTTCCTCAAGGGATATGGTAAGAGAGCATTTGAAGAAGCAAAGCCAGGGAACATGATGGCACCTGCAAGTTCTGCGTAAGGAGATCGAGAATACATGAGTTAATCCCTCGGGTCGAGGGAAGGGAATAGCTAAGTGGCTAGCGTAATGGACTCCCACGCGGAGATCCCGGGTTCGAGTCCAGCAGTGCTGCCCTTAGATGTTTTCTTCCTAGAAGCCTCTTACAGCTCACTGTCTATAAGGAGAAAACACTGTCCGGAGGTCTACAGAGTACTGACGAGGCTCCGGGCGCCAATGACCATTGATGTTGACACGCCTCAAATTAAAAAAAAAAATCTCCTGATGGACTCAATGCTTCATTCGGGAAACATTCCAGGTCATTAATAGATCTGAAGCGATTGCTTTGGACTCACAAGAGCTAGGCAAATTTATTAATTTAATGCTAAGGGAAAAACTAGTTGATATCCGCCCCAGAATTGAGCATAATGAAAACATGGAACTTGGTCCCAACAGCCCACAATTATCGTGACCCAGAATAATCTAGGGAAAAATCAAGCAGTAAACCAATGTTGACACCTTGGCTCAAAGCATATACGCAAGTCTGATGCTCGTAAGCAGGCCCACAAATTCGCCTTATTATAGCTATATCACAGTGGGCGGTTCAACGCCCAACTCACGCAACTGGCAGTGGACATGGAGTAGAGTATCCTCTTCGTCAGCCAAGTAAAACTTGCATGACCATTATCAGTCAGAACCAAAGAGCTTATACGCTTCCTGAGCTTACAGGGCAGGGCGTGATTTCTTCCCCGTTAAAGCACACTTCCAAAAATCTCTTAGTCCTCTGAATTGTTTCATTCTTAAAAAGCACAAAAGCTAATAGAAACATATAATATAAAATTTACCTAAAAATGTAATCCTATCCGCTAGATCTGTCATATGATTGAAACTGGGATAGAATTTGATAAGTTCTGGCTTTGTTGGTCCTAAGATGTAAATCTGTGTACAAGCTAGAAAAAAAATTTGTGTTAGACACTCAAACGACTTTCTCTCATTGCAGTTAATAATAATAATTATTATTTTTTTCTGATATTCACTACAATATATCGTATCCCACGCGAATCTGTTGGATATAGGAAAGATTGACATGGCTCTGGAAAATAAAGATGGGAGATCCTCCCAATGGAGATATAATTTCAATTTATTTTCAGTAGACGTTCAATTGTGAGTTTAGAACGTCGGCCAAGCAGTCTAGAAAGAAGTTCAAACCGTGTGTTTTCCCAGAAGAGTCCCTATCTCTTCTGTTTAGTGTAATGGTTCCATGTTAGTGGTTTGTCTAAGAATAAACCGAGATAGCGAACTCAGTATACCGTTAGGATTATGGTCCCATGGAGAAGAATAATAGGTGAAAGAGTGGCGCGTTTCAGACTGAAATTTATACTTTTGCACTTGACAAGGTTGACCTTGATTTTCAAATTTTTAAACCAGGTATGCATTCGCAAGGAATTTAAGTGGATTTGGAGTACTCGGGATGCATGGACAGGATCTGGGTTGGGAGCGATGACACAGGAAAGGAGCACTGTGTCTGAGTGGGAAGGAATGTTTGGGGTATAGAATATGTATATGTATAGGTGAAGTGCGAGGACACTTCCTTAGGAAACCCCAGCTTGGATTGGCAATATAATGGAGTAGGAGCCAGAGCGGATCAGAAAGATCGGATTTAAGGATCAGGGCATTAGAGAAGGGACATTATAAAATTGACAAATTTTCTTTAAACTTGGACTTTTTACTCAACGGTCCGGTCCAAAGGTTAGTATAGAGGGGGTGGGCATGTAATGGTTGGCACAGACAGGCAGGTAGAAATTTAGTTCAGAAGAAACAACCAAAACTCAAATTCAAAATATAATTGAAAATGT
>JAAEAF010011489.1:0-19216 GCA_011037195.1 Triatoma infestans | reverse complement strand
ATACCTCCTCTTACTGGCAATACCTCCTCTTACTGGCAATACTTCCGCTTACTGGCAATAAGATAAAGTAAAAAAGAATAATTGTAAAAAAAGAAAAAAAACTGAAAAAAAAACGTGGTACTTAGAGAAATACTTTCTTCCATAATTAAGAACATGATCCGAGAATATGAGATTGGGAAATAGCAAAGAGCTAGGATGAAGCACACAAAAGGGAGAACTATATAATGAGATCTTCCCAAATTTGCATCATAGATTGTCGATTCGATGGCTGGAGCTATCCGAGGGATTCCGTAACACAATATTTTACTGGTCATGAGGAGTTGCAACTAAAAGCTCCATGAGCTGGGAGTTAAAAGATGCCCCCGAATTGTGAAATGCGGTGAACGAGACACGGTGCATCATGACGTTCCCTTTCGGTGTCCACTTCTCGACGAGGTTAGGAATCCAAATCGAATTCCAACTTCGAGAAGAAGAGGTGAAAACTGTCCGGAAGATTGTTAAGATCTGATAAAAAGTGCCCAAAATTTTAAAGACTTAGTGGAGTTTGCTGGAGAAGTAGCGGTGTTACGAAGGACTAGACGGATAAGTAGAGGTCCGCCTCCCCGTCGCAGGGACGGTATCTTGCCGACGCAACCATAGGCACAGGTTTTGGCGCTATATGCTAGGCACGGTTGCCAGGAGTGTGTGATTAATAATAATAATATCGCAATACTAGGGAAGGAAATAGCTGACTGGTTAGCATACTGGACTTCCATGCGGAGGACCCGGGTTCGAGTCTAGCTGTGCTATCCTTAGATTTTTTCTTCCTAGAAGCCTCTTCTAGAAGCTCACTGTCCGCTGATTGAGAGTGTTGTCTGTAACAAGTGAACACTTCCGGAGATCGGCAGTGCACTGAGAAGGCTCCGAGCGCCAATGACCATAGATGTCGACGCGCCCTAAATTAAAAAAAAAAAAAAACGCAATACTTCTTCTTTCTAGAGTAAGAGAAGGTAAAAAATAATAATTACAAAAAAAATGGTAGATAAAAAATGCAAGTTAATGAAGTATGTTTTAGTGGTGGCATTGTCATCTTGATGGGATGCGGCTATGGACCACCTATGAGACCGAACCGTATCATCTGTGTAGGGGGTTTTCACTTGTTCCAACTCTAAATAGTTAATTAGTACACATTTTTTTTAATGGGCTACAGTGGATCCACACCTACGTATTATATTTATTAAAAAACAAAGCCTTGCTACAAGGTGAAAAATGAAGCGACAAACCTTGATACAGCTCTTACACACATGCATACAAGAGATTAATGGATACACTCGTCTACATACACCTTGTAACATGACTATATTGTTAATATCAACACACACGCGTAAATATCTCTGCTATTATTCCATTTTGTTTACCATTGAGTTAATTTATTATTCTAATAAATTTAATTTAATTTTCCTTACTGTTGTAACAGAATATTCCCGTTCGTGGCGAATGTGTGTGTGTGTGTGTGTGTTTAGATACTATCATCGACTCTAATACGAAGGTTTCGGGTAAAATCTATCAACCGGAAGTGATGGTAGCAAGAAATTATATTTTAGAAAAATATTAGTTGAAGGAAATTTGTGGGTTGGCTGGCAGAATGGTCCGGATCCAGGTACAAGACAACCGGTAGACAGAAAAAACCTTGGAGTGTTTTAAGCTGCATTTAAAATAAAAAAACAATAACGAAGTTGATGCCATAAAATATAATTCTGTCTGTTACCCGTTGCTAAATTTATTCAATTCATAGTAGTTTCGAAAAGCCGTTTAAAATAGGGTTTGTGTTAGATCAAAAATATTAAGATGTTGCGCCACGTAACATCAAGACAACTTTAAACTGATGAGCATGGTTTCCTATTGTTGAAAATGTACAATAAAACCAAGGTCGAGCCGAGATATTTTCGTTTCAGATTCAGATTGTTATAGGGGATTACGGCACTGTGACCTGAAAGATCTATTGTGCCCCCGGGGGCCTTCTCTGTGCAATGCCGGTCCTCCGAGCAGTGTCTCTAGCTACAAACAACACTGCCCATCACCGGACAGTGAGCTGTAGAGTCTCCTAGGAAAAAAAAAATCTAAAGACAGCACAGCTGGACTCGAACTAGGGACATTCGCGTTGCTAGTCCAGCGCGCTACCACTGAGCTAATTCCTTCCTTCTCTCATGGCTTATGTCAATTAACTACTGACGGAGAAGCTAGTTTGTGTACTGTGCTGTTCCTTGTCCTTGATGTATAGAGTGTATGTACGAGACGAGCAAGAAATGGGGATTTAAGAGGAACTATGAGGTTAGCATCAACAGTTTGGAGGGGAATACTCTCACAAGGCTAATGGAGGCGGGTAACGGCATTATTCGCTGCTATTCGGACGGCTCTAGACACAAGGAAACTGGTCTGTCACGAGCGGGAGCACGGTTGCAGAAGTTCGACTGGGGGAGATATGTGGCCTTGGATGGTATGGTCACTGTCTTTCACTCTGAGGTCATTGGTATTATTGAATGCTGCTGCCTTGCGGGAGAGTGGCAGGGGGAGATTAAAGAAGTGCGGATATTCTCTGATAGTCAGGCCGCACTGAGATCTTTGAGCAAGCCGTGTTGAAGTTCGAAATTGATGGGCGAATGTAAGAGAAGGCTTAATACCTCAGCTCGGAGGGGCAAAGTGCAGCTCTACTGGGTCTGGATACCCGGACATGCGGAAATAGAGGGCAATGAGAGGGCGGATCGGCTGGCTAGGGAGCGGTCCTCCTTACTCTTTTGTGGTCCTAAGCCAGCCCTTGCCGTCACTAAGAGGTTCTATGATAGTCAGATTAGACTTTGGGAGACGATAGTTTTGGAGAATTGCTGGGAGGACACGCAGGGGTGCCTCCAGGCTAAAAGATTTATCCAAGGCACTAAGCAGGGGGTTTCAGACTACCTCCTATTCCTTAGTAGGATAGGAATAAGGACCTTGATGGGTGCAGTGACTGGACACCGTGGGAGGTTTAGGAGCAGAAAGATTTTTTAGGATACTGTAGACAAACCGGTAGACTAACGGGGAGACATAATTAGGGGGATAAATTGGGGGGAACCGGGGAGGATAAAAGCCACATAGGCTTAGGTCCTGCGCCATAGGCACCCACTTATAATAATAATAATAATAGAGTGTATGTAGTTTATGTATATTGTGAACTGTTCTGAAGAAGTGCATGGAGTACGGAGCTGTGGCAACCCGTGGGGTCGCTACTCGCATGCAACACACACCTCTCTTGCAGGCTATTTTTCCTTACTCCTTAGATAAAAAAAGACACCTTAAAAAATATCTGAATATTATTTAAAAAAAAATAAATAAATTATTGATTTTTAATTTAAAATTATTTAACAGATTATATGAAAATGTTTAATTTAAAATAATTGAATTTTACTATGAAAATATGACATTAAATTGCCTCTTATGTATGAAATCTGTTAATAGATTATTGACTGAATACTGGTAGTACATGCTTCTATTTGAAATGTTAGGAACATATCTCTAGTTCAAATACATATAACAAGGGGAACCTGCGTAAAGTGGGCTGGGAAACGTACAATAGGAAATTAGCCTCTAGTTTGTATATTACTTGGTACTCCCGGCCGAGCCACCTCCCAGGCTATATATTATCGCTATTAATACCATCAAACCCTGAGGAGAATGGTATCTGGCCACCGCCACCCCCGCCATACCGTCGCCACCAAAACCACTTTGCAAAACCCTTTTGTAAGGTAGGATGGGTGCGGAAGACGTTCTTGGACAATGAAGTAGGAAAATCATACTATCCCTTGCTATTATATTGTATTTTAGCCTCAATATAATAAACGGCAAATTTATTTAATAATTTGAGACATTTATTACATTTCAGTAGTGATTGTATATTCCTTTATAATCTAGATAAATTATATATATATATATATATAGTTACTTTCTTATATTGCTTCTCCTTACAGCTGTAAGAGAAAGTATTAACAATCACATTAAACGTTCGAAAGTTTTAAAAAAAAAGTTTTTTCCAACACAAAAACCATTTAGTAAAAATCCTTCTATCGATATACTGATTAGTATCGATATACTGATTAGTATCGATATACTGATTAGTATCGATATACTGATTTTCTTCAAATTTAGAATTCTATCAATGTTTCTAATACAATCATCAGAGACATTTTCCGTGGTAGCCTGCTCATTTTGTGGTCATCGACCGGTTTCGGGCGTTCGCCCATCTACAGGATGTTTTTATCAAACAGTGTAATAACATAGACTTGCACAGAGCAAATATAGTTGATACACTGGATTTTAGAGGTCTAAAGGAACTAGGTTAAAGTTATTATACAAGAAGGTTTTTCAAACCTTAACGCAACGTTTCTAATATAAATTGATTATATTATATTAATGTATGTGTGTGTGTAAACAGCATAGCTCAAAAACGTAAAACCTTAGAAAGTTGAAACTTGATATTCCGTTTAGGAATCACAATGGGATCTGACAGTACGTTATCTGTCAAAATTCCTCAACCGGAAGTACCACTTTACTAGCTAGTTATTTACTTTTTTGCGTTTTTCTCAAAAATGGCTCCAACGATTTTCTTCAAACTTAGTACATCAACTACACATACAAAAAGCTACAACTTTTAATTGAAACTTTTCTCTGGGAAAATTCATTATTTAAGGGCAGTTTTAGGGGAGGGGTGTGTGAGGTTAGGTTTTCACTTCGAAAGTGCTTATTTCAGGTGTTATTACCACAATTCTTCATCTAAATAATGTTAATTAGAATTGAATATGTTGTTGAAATCCCGAGTTTGAAAAAATCGGATAACCGGAAGTGCGATTACTTCACCACTTTACTAAATGGTTTTTTCACTTTTTCGCTTGTTTCTCAAAAACGGCTCCACGTTTTTCTTGAAACTTCCTATATAAAGTAAACACACAAAGAACTACAACTTTTATTTGTAACATTTCTCTGAAAAAATTCATTTAAGGGAAGGGGAGGGGTTATGTTTTTCTCCAAAGTGCTATCATAGTTCATAGTTGATTATACAATTCTATCATCCAAACATAATTAATTAGAAATAAATACATTCGCCAAAATTCCGAGTTTCAAGGAAATTAGTAAACCGGAATTGCGCTTTTACTGAACAGTTTTTTTCTGTTTTCGACGAATTTCATTAAATTTGTACGCAAACTATAAAATTTGTCAACTATAATTTTCAGAACTAGAGTAAGAGAAAGTTGTGTGAGTGTTTCACACCAGATTTTTTTAATGAATTTTTTGTAAATTAAAATTCGTATTCACAAATAATCAATGAGGTATTTATTCATTGTAGATCCCGTATTGAATGCATGAACCAGTAGAGATGTATTTATAAGGCCTGAACAGGGAAATAAGCGGAAGGAAATTGGTGACCGGATGGTTGTAAAGGAAACGGAAAAGTAGAGATTTCGTCCTGACCATTGAAGCATTTAAAAGGCCAATATCTCCTGGACGTAGATAGTGGGACAAATTATTCAATTATTCTCCTTACATTTACTAATAATATGTACCTTCTGACTCCTAGTAAGAGGATGTATTCAATCGTGTCAAATTTTCTAGATCGAAGCTTTCATCGAAAAATACACGTATTGAGATCCAGCTGAGTCAAAAAAAAGTGTTGTTTTAGAAAATAGTCTGTTGGTGTGTGTAAGCGAGCAGCATAGCTCAAAAACGGGTTGAACACTTTATTAAATGGATTTTCTTCTCGTTCCCTCACAGGCAGTTGTCCATCCCGGAACTGCTTATGGTACTACTTTGGAGTGGTGCCTCATAATGCCACCACGGACTGCCTGCGCTTTGCTGGACCTCGTCCTCGGGAGGTGCCTATTCATTTCGATAACCTTCATCCGCAGGACCGTCCGGACAAAGGTAGCCACCCAGTCCCACCTGTCTCTGGGGAGATCCTCCCGATTTCGGCTTCCAATCTTTGCCGTTCTCGTTCCCATCTGCCACATCTAAAGAAGGTATGAAACGCATCATCTCTCATTCATCTCCGTAGATGCACGACGGGTCTCCCACATTCCCCACTCTCCACAGGTATACGCGGCAAAACAGCCATTTCCTGTAAGAAATTGGGTGAGGAAGTAGTCGACCTGGCCGTGCCGCCTATTTATCTATTCCAATAGACTGGGATGAGCCTCGCGGTCCACCTACCGCGGTGCTCATTCTTCCAACGCTCCTGCCACCTTCGCAACGTCTGTCTCTCAGCTTGGCATCTGATTCGACCGCTCTCCCTTGCTCTCCCATGCTCTCCCAAACCTTCAGTCTCCCTCTGGCCTGAAGATCAGTCGGGATCGCCCCTGCGATTACTAGGACGGCTGGCACTGTCCGGTGATAGACAGTGTTGTCTGTAACGAGAGAACAATTCCAGAGGCCGGCAGTGCACTGAGAAGGCTCCGGGCGCCAATGACCTTAGATGTTGACGCGCCTTGAATAAAAATAAAATAAAATAAAAAAACTTGGTAGTTGGGCCAACATCTTTTTAATCACATTCAATATTGAATCAACTGCATCATTGGGATTTTAGAGGGAAAATCTCCCGAAAAGCATACAAAACCTTTTTAAAAATACCTTTGTTATGTGTATGTGAACAGCATAGCTCAAAAACGGAAAAATATCTCAGAAAGTTCAAACTGGATATTCCGTTTTAAGTATCGCCATGGGATCGGACAATAAGTTATCTGTCAAAATTCCACAACCGAAAGTACCACTTTACTAGTTGTCTTTTTTTTACTTTTTGCAATTTTCTCAAAAATGGTTCTAACGATTTTCTTCAAACATTGTAAATCAACTACACATACAAAGAGCTACAAATTTTATTTATAACATTTCTCTGGAAAAATTCATTAAAGTGCACTTTTAAGGGAGGGTGGGGTTAAATTTTCCTCTAAAGTACTATTTCAGTTTCTTACACAATTCTATCATCAAAATAATAATTATTGGAATTAAATATGTTGTTGATGTGCCGAGTTTGGAAAAAATCGGTTTACCGGAAATGCTTTTTTTTTACCCGAGCCGTTTCTTTCAGTTTTCTACTATTTTCTGTATAACATTTTCAAAAGTTTTCTTTAAACTAGGATGTGAACTACACATATAAAGAGCTACAACTTTTATTTGAAACATTTCTAGGGGTAAAGTTATTTAAGGGGGGTTTTTGGGGGAGGGTTGGGATTATGTTTGTTGATTATACAATTCTACCATCTAAAAAAAAATTAATTATAAATAAATAGATTGCTAAAATTCCGAGGATTACCGTAAGTGCATTTTTACTGAATAGTTTTTGTTTTAATTATTCGTAATTTTCTCCATAAAAACACCGGAGAATTTCATTAAATTTGATATAATAAATATAAAACTTTGTAAACTGCAGTAAGAGAAAGTCGTGAGAGTGTTTCGAACCAGATTTTTTTTTCTCTGATTTTTTGACTCTTGGCTTTTCATTTCTAAAGTAAAAATCTGGGTTTAAGACAATCAAATAAAAACGATCTCTGGATTCCGCTGAGTTATCCTATATCTCTATATCTGTGCTTTGACATCATTTAATATTTCATAAAGACCTGTTTTAAGGCCATTTAAGGCAATGGCCAGTATAAACATCTCCTTATAATTTATTTTAAGGCCTCACAATTTGGAAATCATTTCAATATTTAATACTTTGAAACCTACACACATACAAACCATTATCAAAAAATCTCTTTTTTTGATTCAGGGCAACATATATTTTCCGGTGAAAGTACTCAATATCCAAAATTTTAACAAGATCCACAATGTAGCAAAACGAAAGTAAATAACATTTGATTTTTAGTAATTTGTATTTATCATTTTTGGTTACAGTATTGGTAAACTATGCGGAGGCAGTAGCTGGAGGTATGGCAAGGCTGCCTTGCGATATTACGCCACCGGCTAAAGCAGACAGAGTCCATCTAGTCATTTGGTATAAGGAAGGACTGCCTTCTCCAATTTACAGGTAAATAATCCAAATATTGTGTTCATAATTCTCTCTTTCTCTTACTAGTAAGAGGAGGTATTTACATTCTTTTAATCCTAGTAAGAGGAGGTATTCACATTCTCTTACACCTAGTAAGATGAGGTATTTACATTCTCTGTAATATTAAGGCAACAGGAGTAAGAAGAGGTATTTATATTCTCTGTAATATTAAGGCAAAGAGAAGTAAGAGGAGGTATTTACATTCTCTTACTCCTAGTAAGAGGAGGTATTTTCATTTTCTTACTCCTAGTAATCCTCTTAATCCTAGTAAGAGGATATATTTACATTCTCTTAATCCTAGTAAGAGGATGTATTTACATTCTCTTAATCCTAGTAAGAGGAGGTATTTACGTTCTAATACTCCTAGTAAGAGGAAGTATTTACATACTCTTAATCCTAGTAAGAGGAGGTGTTTAGACTTAGCCCCTTTTTGCTGGTAAAGGAGATAATGAAACCACAAGCTTAATTACTTTATACAAATGTTTATTTTGAGCTTACAACACATGCTTTTTCCTGGCTATAAGTGCACACTAACAATGCTGACTTACTAACTTCTCACAGGTTATATTGCCTACCTTTTATGTGAAGGTTAAATACCTGACCGCCTAATCACACATTGGCGCTAAAACTATCATTTGCTTAAACAGGAGGTATTTACATTCTCTTAATCCTAGTAAGAAGAGGTATTTACATTCTAATATTCCTAGTAAGAGGAGGCATGTACATTCTCTTACTCCTCTGGGAAACAACAGTAGAGTTATGCTTTCTTCTAAAGTATTATTTCAGATATTTCTAAATCCGCTAGCGTCTATAAGTCTTAATAAGTTTCTTCCTTCGATTCTGTTTTGTAACAGACCTTTGCCAGGACCGTGGACGGTGACGTTCATGCTTATTAATCGTCAATGATTTAATAACTACGTAAGCAGCAGCAGCGAGTAGACGATCGTCTTCAGCGTAATAATAATGCGACATCCTTATTCACAAACCGGTATAAGGATATTGAATAGACTAAACTGAGAATGGAATTTTCCGCAAGCATTTTTGGAGAATACCTCTTCACGCACATGTTGTTTTTACTTAGACGTCAGTGTGTAACTCCTCGCGAACTGTTCAAAAGCTAATTGCAAGCTTTTTGTTGCCTAATCGTGAACAGAATCTGTGACTGCACGCGAGCTGTTAGCGCTATGTTTGCTGGTGGATCATAATCATCACCATCATCAATGGCGCTATAGCCCATTAGTAGGCCTTGGTTTCCGCCAGTTTTCCCTGTACTGTGCGTCTGCCTTCCAGTTGTTCGACCCAAGAATGGCTGCAGCATCCTGCCTTACCACCTCCTGACCATCTCAGCTTCGGTCGTCCTGTTCGACCCTCTTGCCTTCTAGCATATCCTCTTCAACCATTTTTGCTATCCGGCTATTTTCCTTTCTCGCGAGGTGTCCCAGCCAGCCCAACGCAATCTTCCCACCTTACCAAACTTTACCAAATCTGGCTCCCTGGTTGGTCCTTCTTCTCCTCCAGGCGCTGCGCTCTCAGACCGTTCCATAGATCCTACGACAGACTTTCAGCTCGAAGACCAATAAGTCTTACTCATCTTTTTTTGAGAGGATCCATGTTTCCGATTCTGTACGTCACGACTGGCCGAAGATTAGAGTCTTTTAGAGAGTGATTATCGTGCTTCTAGTTATTGTTTGGTGGTGGATCTGCACCTTAATATGTTATAAACGTATTATTCAGTATAAAATATTAATTTATTATGCAATCAAGGCCTAACAGAAAGTATAAATAATGATCTAGTAAATATAAATTTCCTCCAAAATGTAATTTGAGTTGCATATCACCCCACTTATTGATGTTTCCATTTTTAAAGGGAACCATAAATACAATGCCTTTTAAAATGGAAACAACATGTGGCCTTAGTCAGGTATATAAAACACCTTCTTAACCCAATTAGGTTATAACAAAACCCTTTTGAAAACAGTGTATCAATTGATTTTGCTTTGTATAAGTCTGTGTTAATCACACTGTTTTTAATCAAGATATCCTGATGATAGGCGGACGGCTTAAACCGGTCGATGATCAGAAAGTGAAACAGACTATCACGGAAAACATCTCTTTTATTTGAGAAATAGTTTACTAATTAACAAAAATATAATCGTATAAATAATTAACTTTTTACAAATAAGGCAAGAACTTTATGTTTATTATTGAATATTTTCTTAGAATGAGATTTTTACTTGTGTATGTCTGTTTGTATATTATAATTATTAGATGTAGTTGTTTAGAACCGATGGTATTGTACAAACAGACATCTCATTACTAGAGTGGCGCGTTCTCTGTAATACTCGATTATACTAAATTTAGATATAATCTCCTCTTACAAGTTGATAAGCGATAAGAATTAAGTAGAAAAGGCAGAAACAGAGTTGGATTTCTCTTGCTTTCTACCCTTGTGAAAACCCATTGTTTTCCAAGGGCTATAGAACTGGCTCTTTCATTGTCCCCAGTCCACTTACACCACTACTACACTGGGCAAAAATGAAAAGCAGAATAGGAAAACGTGATCTAATGGCCGCCTCCAAGCTGCCCCTGCAGCAAAATTACCATGTAAAACAATTATTTTCGGTTATTAATACAATCTTATGGTAGCTTATTTTTAGAATAGGGTGGAAAAGACCTTTGATTTATTTTCTCTTACCCCAGTAAGAGCAAGCATTGTGTTCCTACCAAATTTTCGAAATTAAGACAAAGCATCAAAAGGCAAAAGTAGTAGCCGTAATAAGGTTTTCCTAATATTGGCACCTGGGCATTCGGGTCATAGGGAGAGTTCTATAGGAACTGTTCTGGGGCATCGCAAGATCCCTAAGGAGTGCATCCATCATAGCATGGTTGCATGATCGATCACGAGAATGGGGCTAGAACCCCAGTTTTAAAACGTTTATTCATAGCTAACTGCAGAATTACTCCAACTAGACCCGGTGGCCATAAGGATAGTAGTTGGCTCCTCACTGGCCATTGTAGTCTTAATAAGCACATGCACCGCTTGTGCCTGGCAATGGATAGCCTGTGTAGGTTTTGTCAGGAAGAAGTGGAAACAGCACTGCACGTTTTGTGTCAGTGCGAGCGGCTCGTATGACTGAGGTTTCGCCTCTTTGGAGAGGCCTCCGAGCCCCTCATCCAACGGCCTCTCTCGGGACTATTAAGTCTAATAAAGCAGACAGGACTCGAGAGGGCGCTCTGATTAGAGGTGCTCTTAACCGACCCCTAGAAGCCTCCCCGGACCGGACTCCAACGTTCAGATAAGGGACAGGACCAGAGAGGGAACTTCAGTTTATGGAGTGCCACAATAGACCCTTAGGGGTCGCGGTGGCGTAGGCTGAAGAACCAACCCCCACACAGATTTTAATCTTATCTAATCAGAAGGCAATTATTGATAGATTACGCCCAAAATAATGTTTTGGATTTAATCTATGGTTATTATAAAACCTATATTGTTATACGTGGCTATGGTGTGATGGCTACGCATTGAGGTAAGATCCGCTAGACTGTTGCTTGAGAATATTCAACGCTTAGCTTGTTTGGCGGTGATCACCCAGTGCTTTGGGGGGTCAAGCTTTCCGTGTCCCTCCAATGCTTCTACAGAGTAGTGGATGTTATTGGAAGTTGGACAGAATAGAAATAGCTTAGTTTAAGTAAAGTTCGACTTACTGAACATTGTATTAAGTGCGAATAATAACCACTGCAAGGACATTTTACTGGAATATTTTAGGTGGTAGCGTGAGATGTGAGAACGAAATACGTTAAACGTTAACAGTCGAGAGTCAGGCACCCTTTTTATACAGGCAGCTGGACTAACTCCTACTCTTTTTAACTTTTCCTTCCAGTACCCAAATGCGTTTCCTAGTTTGCCCACCTCTGCGAGCTTGAGATAAAAGAACATGTATAGAACTTGTGATAATGGGGATGAAGAACTCTATTACATCCAGTTCTACTATTCTTTTATTCTTTGACTTTCCTGTTGTAAAATTGAAACGGCTAATGTAGGTTCGGAGCCACAAAATGGTAATGAGGATCTTATTATTTATTATTATTTGTCTGTGGGGAGGGACCAAACCCTACGCTATCCAAAGCCCCACTGGGCCCATATAGCTACCCCCAAGAAAAACAACAACAAACCGGGTCTAGAACAAATATCCAGACTCGGATCTATCCCACCTAAAATTCAACGAAGTCCAAGCAAATCGGGCAATAACCTTAATGGGAAAATAGCGTAAGATCTTCCACAGATATTCTGTACCGACCAAAGGTCCTGAAACCTAACTTCCTCACAACCCAAGCAATCTGTCATAAGATGGATGGGTGTTTCCTCCTCTGTCACACGACTCTACAAAAGGGAATCCGGCATGTGCCCCATTACGTAGAGTTGTCCCCTTAAACCACAATGTCCAGTAAGGGATCCAACCAAATGAGGATCTTAATTTAAGAAACTTTTGTCCGCCCTCTCATAGTTTTGTCTGTAACAAGAGAACAATGTCCGGAAGTTAGCAGAGATGTTGAAGTTCCTTAAATTTAATAAAAGGAAAACTTCAAAATCTGTATATAATTTCTATTTATTTATTTATTCATTCATTAATATTATATATATTATATTGTTTGTAGCGTCGACGCACGTAATGGAAGCGTCGAATCTGGTAAACATTGGTCAGAAGAAAACAGCCTAGGGCACAGAGCATTCTTCCAGGCGTCACAACCAGCCAAACTGACAATTGAAAGCGTCAAAGATGGTGATTCCGGAGTTTACAGATGTCGCGTGGATTTTGGAAAGTCACCAACTAGGAATAGTAAAGTGAATTTAACTGTTATATGTAAGTAAATGTTCAATATTTAATAAGCATAGGATTAGCTCAGTGGTTGAACGCTTTGGACTCCCACGTGGAGTTACCCGTAGATTTTTCGCGTACTAAAGGCCTCCTCTACATCTGACTGTTCAGTGATGCACATTTTGTCTGTGACGGTGCTAGGTCAACACTGACTTTGCCCTCACAGGGATCGAACCATGAATTCTCGCACGAAAGGCGTGAGGGCACTAAGATAATACTTTAGAAAAAAACATAACCCTACCCTTCTCCAAAAACCGTTTTGAGTTTACTCGGAGAAACGTTTCAAATAAAACTTATAACTCCCTATATGTGTAGTTCATATATATAGTTTAAAGATCATCTGTGGAGCCGTTTTAAAAAAAATAGCAGAAAACTGAAAAAACGGTTCGGGTAAAAAGCACTTCCAGTCAACCGATTTTCTTCAAACTCATAATTTCGACAACATATTTAGTTTTAATTAATATTATTTAATGATAAGAATTGTGTAATAAACTAAAATAGCACTTTAGAGGAAAACCTAATCCCACCTCTCCCCCCTCCCAAAAGTTCCCTTAAATGAATTTTCCTAGAAAAATGTTACAAATATATCAACAACACATATAAAGTTGTAGCACTTTATATGTGTTGTTGATATACCAAGTTTAAAGAATATTGTTGGAGCTATTTTTGAGAAAATCGCAAAATAATGGGGAAAAAAATCTATTCAGTAAAGTGGTACTTCCGGTTGAAGAATTTGGACCGATCCCCGTGGTGATACCTGAATGGAATATCCAAGATTGAACTTGCTGCGATTTTTCCGTTTTTGTGCTGCTGTTCACCAACATGTGCTCACGCGTTGGTCGAGGGCTAGCGCACTCGACATTCCTGCGAGAATTCAGGGTTCGTTCCCGTGTGGGCCAAAGTCGGTGTTGACCCAGCATCGTGATAAAAAGTGGGAAGCTCTGTAGGGCTTCGCGCCCTAAGTAGCGAAGGCTGTAACTAAACGGCATGGGAACTGCGGCGTGTTTACCATACGCCCCCTAATCAAATCGCCGTCTGGCAAGCCTTGGCATGGGCTGTTGCGCCATAGGTTTTTTGTTCACATACATAAACACAAACCATTTTCTAAAATCACTTTTTTAGACTTGGGGGGACCTAGCTTGCCTTATGTGTTGCACCTTAATAAATAATATTTGTGTTAAAATATAATATATTTGTCATGAACATGTTTGAGTGGCATGCCATTTATGGCCAATCTTGGCAAGTGGGGGGGGGAGGGAGAACTCACCCTCTTAACATTCTCCCCAGAAAATTGTGTGCCAGATACGGTGCAAACCGTTTGATAATCTAGCCAGCCGAATTTAACACAATATTAAAGCATTTCACACAAAAGTGACGAAAATCGTGACGCAAAATTGCTCTTACTTTTTTATATATATAGAATAGATTGTGGTAACAAATGTAAGAGAAAGTCGTGGGTGTAAGAGAAGCCACTAAGAGAAATAAAAAAAAATAATTATTGAAAGATGGTTAGATAGGGAATAAATAGAGAATTATAGAGATGTAAAGGTATTTTAGAAAGAAGAAAATCTTGGTTGGGGGGGGCAAATTCGTTATTCAAGAAGTTTAGAGAGAGGGAGATTAAAAAAAAAAACAGATCGCTAACTAGGATTGGCCGGGAATGGACTACCAAAGGTAATCTGTACGGGCTTCTTGGATTGGACCCGAGCGAGGGGATTGGTTTGGGAGTATTTGGGTGGGGACATCGTGACAAACGTAAACAAAAGAAGTAAAGCGGTTAACAGTGGGTTAGGGAAGCTATGCAAGATTGCTCTTAATCCATTTCCCCCACTATCACTCCTATTTTCTAGATTAGATCACCCCAACAATCATAACCCACCCCACCCCCGGCTAAGAACTCAGGGTCAAAACCATTTCTATTTCTTTCTACTTTCCTTCTTCATTGCTGATTTGTGTGTGTGCGTGTGTGTATGTATACGTGTAGGTATGTGGAGGGAGTCTCTCCTCATTGGGTAATGCTTACTTCCCCGGCTTGGATGGTAGCGACGCAGTTTCCCCACCTCCGTAAAACTGGGCTTCACTTTACACTTCACCAAATCCAAATCATTGCACCCCAGGCTTCACCCCTTTTTTTACGCATTAAACTTTCTGTTTTATATATATATAAAGTTAAGAAGCGGGATTCCTCTCCCCCCCCCCAATAACTCGTACTAAACCCCCTACCACACTTTTCACAGTTATCTGTAAACTTTGCTAGAATCCTTCCCAAATACAGTTAATACAAAGCCGGGGGGACACTAAGTTTATAAAAACTTCACAATTACATTTTGACTCATCCATTCATCCGATCTTTTCCCCCTTAGCACCTCTATTGAAATACCATCACATTGTAACATTTCTTTAAATAAAAAAAAATCAAAATCTGATGTGGTAGGGGATAAGTACCAACATAGTAGTCTTTGCAGGTACAGAAGTGATGATTATATTATGGGCCAGTAGAAAGCTCTGAAAAAAAAAAACACTGAACCAACTACACATAAAATTTGAAATTAATGACACAAAATTCCGCACAATTTATCCCAAATAAACTTTTAGGAGTAATATGGTTTTTTCAGGTCTGTGCCGAGGAGAATTTGCGTTGTGTTCTAAGAAGCACGGACAGGTGTCACACTGTATTAAAAGCTCCTCCTCTCTAGTCAAGGAATAATAAATTATTATTTACTATTATTGAAAACTGGGTGCCTATTGGTTTGGGACCTAAGCCTATATGGCTTTTATCCCCCATTCCCCCCCCCCGAATTTATCCCCCTAATTAATCTCCCCGGTCAGTCTACAAATCCCAAGACATCCTTCACCTCTAACTCACCCAGGCAAGAGAGTGATGCCCTCCCAAATACACGAAACCTAGTTCCAGCGAAACGGGGACACTGACATAAGTAGTGGTACACCGTTTCCCTAATTCCAACATCACAGTTCTGACATATAGGACTAGACGTCCTCCCTATATTATGCAAATGACTAGACACCCATGCTCCCAGCATTTCACCCTCGTTTCCCAAAGCCTGATCTGGCTATCACAAAACCTCTTAGTGACGGCAAGGGCTGGCTCGGCACCACAAAAAGGTAAAGAGGATCCCTCCCTAGCCAGCCGATCCGCCCTCTCATTGCCCTCTATTCCTGCAATAGAGCTGCTTTTTGCCCCTCCGAGCTAAGGCATTTAGCCTTCCCTTACATTCTCCCACCAATTTCGAACTCCAACACGGGTTGCTCAAAACTCTTAGTGCGGCCTGACTATCAGAGAAACAGTCTGACTAGTCAAGGAATGTCTTGAGGCATTGACGAGACTTTCCAGGCCATAATAAGGTTCAGCTGAGATGGGTGTCTAGACATGCAGGGGTTGAGGGTAATGAGACAACCTGATCAACTGGCCAGAAACGGGGCAATTACTCCGTTTTGTGGTGCAGATCCTGTCCTGGGGATAACCAGTGGAATAGTCCGTGCAGCTACGTAGCAAGCATGAGAGGCACTCTGGGGTGTGGGCCAAGGGCAATGCACAGTAAAAGGATGTTGCCAAAACTATGCAAAGAGAAGACCAAAGTGACGCTTAACCTGAGTAGGAATCAAATTTCTACTCTGACGGGATTACTTACGGGACATGGTAGATTCAGGAAGTATCTGTGTACAAGGTGGGGGGGCTAATAAGCTCGGAACCCTTGTGCAGACTGTGGTCAGGAGTAGGAAGGAGGAAACGGCCCACCTGCTTTTTTGATTGCATAGCAATAACCAAATTGCGATACTTAACTTGAGGAGCTAATAACGTAACATTGCGACCTGAGAAGATAGTAGCGCAAAGAGATGTAGTGGTGAAAGCTGTTAAACTCCTTAGGAGGGGAGGGTTCACCTACTAGAAAATCGGGGATAGGGAATAGTAAGTCCTGTGATGGCTGCGGTGCCCGGGGTAAACCCACCCGAGCGGAAATAACAGTTTTATCTGTGTAAGGTTATCTGTGTCTGAGTTATCAGTTTGAAAGAGAATTGAGAAACGCTATGTCCCCCTCCCTCCCCCGAACCCTCCAAAAATTAATATAGTTAGTCCGGGAAAAATATTTCAAATATAATACGTACATAATTATGTACATACGTAGATAGTATACCAAGTTTAAAGAAAATCGTTGGAAGCACGTTTTCGAGCAAAAGTGAAAACAAAAAACCATTCAGTAAAGTGGCACTTCTAGTTTGGATTTTGCCCGAAATTTGCCTGTCTGATGGTGGTGGCCTAAGCAACCCCCCCCCCCAACAAAACAATTTTTTCGTATTCGGAGGCCCCCCCAACATGTATTCCCGGTGAAGAGTCAGTTTCCACAATTTGGTACAATCGCAATACTTCCCTGTTACAAATTGTAAGAAAATGAGGTGTGGGCAAAACAAGTCAGTGCGTACGTGCGTAAACTATTTAAGTAAACAATAAACCGCTAAATCTGATATTTCATTTTGGATAAATGTTTAAAGAGAATGCACCAATGAAGTGCTGCAGAAAATAATTCGTCTTAATTCGATATTTTTAACTCTTCATTATAAGAGCAGCATGTGTTTTCATCGCCAGCCGTTAGAAGTCGAATAGTATCCCATATCGTGCTGCCATCTAACCAGACTAAATTGCACCATACTTTTATTGCAGGAAAACATTGATAGATTTATTTATAAACCAAATTAAGAATATTCCACCTTTTAAGAAAGTTAAGAAGGAGATGGCAGGAAGACAAGTACCTACCAACCAACCCAAGCAGGTAGAGAAGTCCCGAGCGTGCCAATAATATACAGGTGCCCCATTCAAACGGGCCACTTTTGAAATGACTCTTACAACAAGCAAGATATCTAAAAAGTGAACATAACGTTTGTTGAAGTATTTTCGCTCTAGTTTATGATGGTATCAATGTTTTTTTTTATTTTATTGCCGCCTTACACCTGAAAACGGTGGTTGAAAGTGGCGATTTCCTTTTGACCCCCCACTTTTTACTACTGTATTGAAAAACTAATAAAAAAATGAAGAAAAATGCCGATAATTTCACTTCAATATTTCAAACCGCTGCCGAGATATTCAACCATAAAGATTCAATTTTCATCTGTTTTTTTCCTATTTTTGTTTTGTAAATTAAAATTAAAAGCGGATTTTCTTATTAATTTCTAATAAATAACTGAGTTCAAATGCTGATAACTTAAAAGCTATTTTAAAACCATAAGGGATTTAGAAATCAGGTAAAACATCATTATTATTCCAGTTTATTTACAAAAATCGATAAAAAAATATTTCCTATTTATTCAAAATGACCTCCTCGGCTTAACCGGCACAAGCACAGCGTTGCCCAACAGATGAAGTTACTAATCGTATCATGTTTGCCGGAATTGCTAAGCAGGTTTGGATTAAGTCTTCTCTAGGTGTTTCTGGAGTTGTAGGTTCCTTGGCATAAATTTTTTCTTCGAGATATCGCCAAAGAAAAAAATCAAGAGGGCTTCAATCTGGCGATCTGAAAGGTCAGCTTACCGGTTCCTGTCTCCCGATCCAGCGGCTACTAATATCTCATTCACTTCTCTCCTTGCCACTAAGGCATAGTGCTCGGGACAACCATCTTGTTGGAACCACATTCTTGTTCTGACATCAATGGGACATCCTCCAGCAACTGTTGTAACTGTTGGCGAATAAAATTAGCGTATTCTTGCCCATTTAAGGTGCCTGGCGGAATGTATGGGCCAACAGTTTTGTCTCCAACCATTCCGCGCCTAACATTAAAAGACAGGAAATATTTCAAATAAAAGTGATAGGTAAATTCATTTGTATAGGTAGTATATGAGATTGAAAATAAAATTGTTAAAGCTATTATCGAGAAAATCACGAAATCCTAACAATTAAAGTCGCGTGATCTCATACTTCCTGCTCAATAGATTTTTGCCAGAAAGCTTCGTGCATGATGCTATGGTAAGTACCAAACCTAAAGTTTGAACAGCTTACTGCGACTTTTTTACTTTCTCTTACTCCTAGTAAGAGGAAGTATTGTAATCATGTCAAATTTTCGATATCGAGTTTTCACCGGAAATATCCGTTTTGAGGTCCCCTGAGTCCAAAAAAGTGGTTTTTAACAATGTATGTGAACAGCATAGCTCAAAAACGAAAAACCTTAGAAAGTTGAAATTGATATTACGATTAGGTATCACCATGGGATCCGACGGTGCGTTATCTGTCAAAATTCCTCAACCGTAAGTATCACTTTACTAGTTGTTTTTTTTTACTTTTTTG